>WHUZ01000083.1:0-272390 GCA_015179045.1 Kalaharituber pfeilii | reverse complement strand
GATACTATAGTTGTTCAGACACCACTTCCACCCACAAGACGCCAGCTCTTTTCTACTTCGCACCCACCATCTAGACCCACAAGAGCATCTACCACAATGGCTGTGACACTTGGGAAATGATTCTGCAAAAGTTAGACCTTCAAATGTCTGTCCTTCCAAAATAGGTATGTTACCAAAATCATCCCACCTGAAAAATTTCTGTGTGCTTAAACAAGGTCTAAAATAGGTTTCTACATGTATCTAGATGCATTGTATTTAATTTGAAGTCAATTGAATAAGTCGTTGAATTTTGACAAGTCGTTTATTAGTCACCCGAAAGTGCGCAATATCCCGGTTATGCGCAATATCCCGGTAGAACACAGTAGTCAAAGTTGACCCCTATCTTACCATCATGAACCAGTGAGCCCCCGCCGGCGAACAGGCAAGGACCATTGAAGCTGAGAAGCCCCTCAATACGAGAAATATCTCTCCACCAACGGCAATCTTCCAGAATCGACTACCGGGGTGGGAGAGGATCAGGTAACATACCAATACAGCTAAGGAGTTAGCTGGTTCAATGGCGGGTAGATGACTAAGTATATACTAATACTCGTGGAATGGAGACATCGATTGGTATACTGTAGGTGCGGATGACGCGACCAGTCAATTGCTTACAAACTCGTAATACTTTATATCACTTAAAACGAATTAAGAGGAGAGTAAACCATTTGGAACAGCTCTATTGAAACTAATACGCCATAACTAAAAAGCCAAAACAAAAAAAAAAACAAAAAAAAAACAAAAAAAAAACAGACAGAACAAAATTCAAAAACGAATAACAACAGAAAGACAAAACAGAACTTTTTTGAAACTGTAGCCACAAATCCCTCACTCCGCTTTTACCGTCCTCAAGTGTCCCCAAATCTCCCCTTCTTTTGGCACTCTGGTCGACACTCGTTGGCGCTCTGGCAGGTATCATCGGTACTTGCGACTTAATGATGAGCTACAAGGAATTTGTCAGAGTACTCACCAAGAACCCCCTCAGTTCCCAATAGCTAGGAAAACCCTGCCTGTCTATTCAATTTTTCCAGGACAACGGCGAACTTCATTGGGGTCGTTGATGCTCCTCGTAGTACCAGACCTGCTAACAAAAGTTATTGGCAGCATCCTAGATTTGCGCAGCATGAGAGAATGTGAGAGGATACATCATACCTAGGCCACTCCTAGTTACCGGCAGCCATGAAGCTTCATGTAATTCCCACGTGGAATGTGGGAACGCCCTCCAGAGCGGAATGCATGGGAGGAGGCGGAGGAGGACGAAGGGGCAGGTGTACAAGAGCTGCTGTGCAGCCTCTGATAATTCCGACGAGAGGCGTGGGAGTGTCCCCCAGAGGGGACAGCATACGAGAGTGCAGCATACGAGAGTGCAGTGGAAGTGACGGAGCAGGGAGCGGGATGGACAAGAGAACTACCGTGAAGCCTCTGATAATTACCACGAGGAACGTGAGAACGTCCCCCAGATGGGATAGCATGGGAGGAAACGGTGGAAGCGATGGAGCAGGCCCTGCTCATGGGTATTATCTCTTCAGATGCGTTTTCAAAGGTATGGCAGTAAGGGAGGTCTGCTTCTGTTCCCTCAAAGCAGTGCTCCAGCGATGTTACCCAAGCTGCGACACGATGCATGACGTCAAACCAGCCTGGGTCCTCCTCCTCTAACAGAGGTCTTCTCATCGCTTTTGCCTTTGAGGCCAGCGTTGGCTGCATGTAGCCTGGAGTTCCTTTCACGGCTTTACGAACGATCGGAGTGCGAGCAGTAGCAGCAGCACCGGACTTCTTTACGATTTTTCCAGCCATTTGTAACGCTTGGAACAACCTTTTAACTTTATTGATCTACTTTACGAACAAGGTTCACGAGGAGGTACAATCTGACAGTGTTGAGTGTGATATTGTGGGGTGTGTCAAGGTATGAGCTTTGTGTGAGCGAAGATTTTGTGTGAGCGAGGACGATGACAGTGAGCAAAGGAGCACGGCAGTATGACCTCTAACTGAAGGGGTACGGGTTTGTTATATACCCTGTTAGCGGGGCTTTGGGGGACGCTACACGGTATGGGAAGGGTGAAAAGAGGCGTGGAGGATTTCCTATTACGGATGTTTCCTAATCTTAACCGAGCCCTCGAAAGTGACATAGTGGCAGGCATACAGGTAGCATGCCAAGGCTATAGCAATAATGCTTTCAGAGACATTTAATTACTTAATTTCTCTTTTAAAACTACTGACATTAGAAAGAGGTAGCTGCCGTGAGTATATTTAGTGAACAGCTAGGAAGAATTTATAGATACTTGAATTAATGTATCCATAAAGTGTACGTAAGTATTTGATAAAGCCAGCAGTGGGGGGGATGATAATAGCTCGGCATTCGAATTTCACAAGGAGGGATAAGGTCGCAAAGCTGTGGGGACGACGGCTTGTTATTATTTAATGTCCCCGACGGTGCCTGGCTATCGCACATTTTCCGGGACTATACGCAGTACAAGACTTTACATAGGAAACGGGGTTGCCCCCTCTAGGAAAGAAAAACAAAAAACCAAAAGCAAAGAAAGAAAGAAGAAAATGAGTTCCACCAGCAATCCTCCCATCGCCTCCTTCCACCCTCCTACCCTTGGCCCCGCTTCCCAAAGTTGGCAGGCCGAATCCGCTCTGCTACCCTCATGCAGAAATTCTGCGTCCTGGACCACTCCTCTTTCCCGAACCAGATATCAAAATCTGTGGGTACCACCCGCCCATTCCTGCGCGTCCCATAGAGGCCTTCCTCTAGCCTCTCCCTCTTGAGCCTCCGGCATTTCCGCATGATATGATCTCTCATTGCCGGCTTGTCTTTCCCACAGAGAGGGCACGCTACCCTCTTGCGAGATATCTCCATGAACGCTCTCACTCCCTTGTTGGTCCAGTGCCGCAGCCCTAGACCCCACGCCTTTGCCCCCAAGTCCTTCGCAAACTCCGCTCCATCTCGTGCCCTAACTTCTGCGACCGTAAGTTGGCCGGGGACCCCCTGCATCCTCCACCCCGGTTCTACTACTGCCCTCTTGGCCTCTTTGTCTGCTCTCTCGTTCCCAGCAATCCCCAGATGTGCCGGAACCCAGATTATATATCCCTCTATGCCTTTATCCGCCAGCTTGCTGCTCATCCTGAGGAGTTCGTGCTCTAATCTTGAGCGTGCTTTGCACTGTCCGTCCAACGCTGTCCGTACCACATACTGTGAGTCTGTCAGGATGTACATCTTCCCTTTTCCAAGGCCCCTATCAGCTCGCAAGAGCGCCACCCGGCATGCCTCCAGAACCGCAGCTAGCTCGGCTACGTCGTTGTCATATGTGTCCGGTAATGCTACCCTGTATGCCTCATATCTGTTTGACTCTTGCTCACCCACACCCCCATATGCTCCCAGTGTCGGCTTGCGGACCCTAACTGCTGCTGCCCCTACCCCAGCCTCTGAGCGGCTCCCATCCGTATACCACACCTGTGCCCCACTCCAAACCTGCTCTTCTTCCCACACTGCCACTGCAGCAATCCACCGTTCACATTCCTCCTCCTTTGGTCGCCTCTGCTCTGTCTCCATACTTCCCAAGATTATTCCCTTTCTCCACGGCTCCCACTCCCGAGCTACGTGTAACTCGATTCTGGTGCCTAGCTCTTCCCCCACCGCCTCCTGTATCAGCTTATCAACTAGACTTCCTTTCCCTATCCTACTCCGGTTTATGACCTGGGACTGTTGCTATCCTAATGGCTGCTCTCCTCCGAAGCTTATCAATGTATGCGTCCGTTGGTATGACTCCCAGTGCCCCTACTGCTACCTTGAACGAGACGCTCGTAGGTAACTGCAGCAGTGCCCTAACCATTCGTGTGTGCCCTTTTCTCAGTGTTTCCCGATCCTTTGTAGACTTGTATATCTCCGCTCCATAGGTAAGTGTTGGAAGTAGTATTATGTTAATCAGCTTAACTATAACATCTATTCCTAGACGTCTCTCTCTTATGGTTTGTGCCATCTGCCACGTCCGTCCCCATGCTTTCTTGACCCTTATACTTACTGTATCTTGGTAATTCCCCTTTATTGTATTCGGTGTCTTAACTCCGAGCCTCTCATATTGTCGTTTCTGATCACCGTCCTTCTTGTCTCCTCCGTATGCAACGGTATGCCGCTTTTCCTTTGGTAACACCAGCCCCCAGGTATCCTCGAACTCCTTAAGCGTATCTTCTATGAGCCCAAGAAAGTTATCCCACTGTTTGCCAGGTAATAGACCCGTAATACCTATAAACCCATCATCCATATAGGCATCTGTGTCAACCTCTATATTGTGTTTGTTCTTGATTCTCCAGTCGACTACTCGCTTTTGTTGCTCTGATAGATGTCCCATCCCTGCCTGCCTCTTAGACCCACCGGAGGACCCCTGCTTAGCCATATAATCCCAGATCCTCTTCTCTAGACTCCGCCTCGCCATTCGCAGTGCCACATCCATTACTAGGCACCAAATAAGAGGCGACGCTGGCCCTCCTTGTGGTAGCCCATTGACTATTACTGGCCTTCCCTCTTCTCCCGGCCCATCCCACTGAATCCAGGCAGTCCGTTCCGTTGCCCTATCAATCACTGCATCTGCCCATTCCACCAACTCCAGATGTGCCATTAAAGCGTGTAGAACCTGTGCCCCTGACGTTCCCGTGAAGGCCGACTTGACGTCAAAGTAGATACCGAGCCTAGCGTGAGTATTGGAATGACACTCAGTCTTCTTAACACACGTACTCCTCCTTATAAAGATGCGTTCATAGTCTGCATGCTTGATCAGCAGATCCACCGCTCCCTGTCCTGTGCGCGCTCCCAGTGTATGCTCAAACCAGCGCACTTTCGCTTTCATACCTTCAACTAGGCCCATCTCATATAGCTTCTCCAAAATGCCCATAACACCAACTGGTCGCCAGCTGGACAGGTCTCCAGCTGCTGTTCGCCCTGGCTTCATGATCATCTTGATTCTTCTATCCCTTCTTCCATCCCAGCTTTCATGCTCTTCCCACTTCTTCCTAAACACCTCTCCTAATAGCCGTTCCTCTGCCTCTGGCCCAGCTGCTTTCACCACTTTTGCTAGCGCTCGCTTATTCCAACCGTCGATTCCTGCTGCCGCTTTGCCGCTGAGCTTTCTCCATACCTTCTTCCATATCTCCCTCCAGTTCTGTGACTCCCTATTTGTCCCCTGGTCAATATTCTCTGCTAGAGCTTGCCTATACGTCACCTCCCCTGCTCCCAGAACCTCCCTATTACATGACGGGAAATTTGCCTGTACAATTCCCTCTATGACCTCCTCCGGAGCCAGTCCTGGTGGTCCTGGGACCAAGCCAATACACCTCTTCCGTTTCTTCCCTGAGACCCGCCTCCATGTCTCCCAAACCTTGTCCATTTCTCCCAATTCACCCCCTTCTAGCAGAACATCTTCTTTGCCCAATCGTTCATCCAGATACGTATCTCTAGCTCTCCTTACTTTCCTTCGAAAGTCCTTCCGGAGTCTCCGCAGTATTTGTTCCTGCCTCTCCGCTTCATTGCCAGTAGCTCTAACACGTGCCCTATCCACCCGCCGAGTCTGTTGATGTAGCTCCCCACGCTGTCGCTCTAGCTCATCATTCCACCACTCACATTGTCCCTTTCTTGCCTCCTGCCTCTTGCCAAATACTCTAGTTCCTAGGACTTCCTCAATCTCTTTGATCCCTACGCTCCCCCCTAATGGTTGCACCAATATCTCCCGCATTCCAGCAATTGCACCGCGAAGACCTGTTCCGGCTCCGGCTACGGCCTCGGCCACGACCCCAGCCTCAGCATCTCTCTGACTTGGAGGTCCCTTATCTGTCCTCTTACGTCTCCTTGTTCCGCCCTTCCCTGTTACGGCTGGACCTCCAAAGGGTGCCGATAACCCCACTACCAGCACCGCATGGTCCGAACCGATCCACCACTTCTGTACCTTGCCCAGAGGTCGAGTACCCGCAATCATATCAATGGCCGAGTAACTGGCCTTGTGCTGTACCTTCTCCCGCCTCGTAACTGGATCGCCTCTGTTCACCGCCGCTCTAAGTCCTATTGCATCCATCCATCCTGTAATGCTCTTAATAAGATCTTCAAGTTTATCGTCCCAGGCCCGTGGAGAGAGTCTCCCTGCCCAGTACTTGTGTTGAACATTCATGTCCCCTGCAACCATAACTTGCTGTCCTCGATCCTTCGCTTCCTGACATAGTTTCACCAGTCCCTCCATCCACCTGTTTTGCGTTTCTCTGCTCTGCCGTGGATGTCGATACAGCCCAATTACTCGCCATTCCGCAATATCTAAAACAACCACATCGTCGATTCTTGCCTCCCGCTCAACTATGCCCCGTGTCTCATATATCCACTTCGAGACCCAGATCGCTGTTTGTCCTTGCCTATAACCCACCGCCTGCTCACTCTCACCTGCTCCGAAATTCCTTGGCACCTCGCTGATTATTCTCAGCTCAGCTTCTCCCCATGGCCCCATGGCTTCTGCATACTCCCAAACCTTTCTCACATTAAGTACCTTAACTACCACGCCCCAGGGGGTACCTCGAGTACCCCCTCCCCCCTCTCCCCCCTCTCCCCCCCTAACCGATATTTATCGGCTTCGGGCATCATAACCTGATGGGTCGCCCCCCGCGTCCCACGCGCCTGAAGCCCTCATTGTCGACATGACAGTACGCTGCATAATGCCCTGGTCGCCCGCACCGGAAGCAGCACCCAGCCTGTGCATGGCCAGGCCGTCCCTGGATCCGGGGGTTTGTTCTCATCTGTCCCTGCCGAGGGCAGTTCCTTGCTATGTGCCCCTGGCCCTGACATTTATAGCAGAATGTCTTTTCTCGAACCTGCTGGCTTCCCATGGCTGGTCTCACCGGCTTGAACCTCATCCCCCCGCAGATATATCCCATGGCGTGGTTCTTCCCACATTTTGAGCATCCTTCAGATATGCCGGCGCGCTCCCTGGCAAAACGTTTCCAGTCTTGCGCCTCACTCTGGCTTTGAGGGGCTTCTCAGCTTCAATGGTCCTTGCCTGTTCACCAGTGGGGGTTCACTGGTTCATGATGGTAAGATAGGGGTCAACTTTGACTACTTTGCTGATTGCGCTGAAATATTTAGGTTTCCTATTATATTCCATTCGTCTTACAGTACTCACGGTCCTTAGCATTCACATTACGGCATGCTGCAAAAACATAGAGCGTGCTAAGGGCATGCAACAGACAACCATTATATTCCAAAAGTAACTCATGTTCCCACAGATGTGCGGAAATACGAATAGGGATACGCAGCCTGCTCTTGTTTCTACTTATCTCTAGGATATGCAAAAGGAAATATTTACAGTACAAGGCACCGTTTACGTTCGACAGACGAATCCACACACGTTTATCACTGTCATAATCTAAACTCTGGTCCTCAGAAACAAATGCAGTTTGGATTTAGAACAAGGAACATAACAAGAAGCACACCAAAATCGAAACACGATGAGAAACTGCATACGGCTAATGAAAAAAATGGAAAAAAACAAAGCAACAAACAAACGAAAAACACGATGACCAACTGTTTTCCCAAACTCCAATACCAATAACCAGTCTACCCACAAAACCCCCAAACGAACACCTTGGAACCAAAATCCCGTCGACCTATCAAATCCTTTTTCCAAAACGCCATCCTATCGACTTCACTTTGGGACTAGGTTATGTACTTTCCAATACCGATTTTCATTTCAGACATGCACTAATTCACAAGAAGGAACCTTTGTGCTCTGCTCCCCTTTAAAATAATAGGCAAGATTATCTTGCCTATTCCCTCACAACATTCATCGAAATCTTTCTGGGGATCTTGCATCCCTGGATATACCTTGCAGAAACGGTCCTTGGACTCATGCCCTCAAAGTCCACATTTTCATTTCCCTTCACCGGACGAGGAATCATGGAACGCCTGGCTGCGATTCCCCGCTCTTGGGAGGCAGCTTTGGCCTCTTCCGCCTTTGTGGAACTAGCAGCATAGTATCCAGACTCAACTCGTTTCACTGGTGTTGGGATCATAGAGGCAAAGCCAGGCTTGGCAGTTTGTTGGTCATAGAAGGAGGTAGCCCTGGAATGGATGACTACAGTGCTTGTGGATGCCATTTGGGACTGGCAGGGTCTTGGGATTTTGGAGATGAAGCCAGAGAAGGCTGGACTGGCTTCCTCGATGGCTTCAGAACTATATTCACTGCAACTAGAGAACCCAGTGGAGCTCTTTGTCTCAGCTTCAGAGCTTGTGATGGATTCTCCATAGGAGGAGACTTCGTAGAGACTAGCAGAAGGTTTATTTTGGAAGGGGGTAACAATAGTAGTTACATTATTTTCCACCATGTTGTCCAAGACAAAGGTAGAAGCAGAAAGATCGCTGTCAACAGAGTTGTGTACGATGTCCTTAGTTTCGCTGCTTTGGGCCTTGACTAGCTCATAGGTTATTGGTTTCTGGGATTGTGCCTCGCACGTGAACTTGGTTTCCTCATTCTTCATCGGAAGCTCAGTGTTTTCGGTATCATGCTCACATTCACGCTCATAGTACTCGACGTTAAACTGTTCACCTTCGTTTTCATGAAGCACAGTAGAAGTACCGGCTGTCTCCAAGCCAAACATAACACGGAAATTAAAAGGTTTTAAGAACCCGGCTGCTGCTGCAGTGCCAGCAGTCGCCGCAAACCTAGCAGAGCGAAGCCCGACGTGAGCAGTAGTAACTGCAGCGGATCTGTTCGCGAGAGCAAGAATACGAGAAAGGTGAGAGGATGCAACTTGGGGATCCTCCGGGGGAATAGTCATAGAGGGAGTACGAGTAACTTGGGTAGGTTCCAGTTGAGTGAGTCTGTGACCCTCAGAGCTACGAATGTGGGCTCGAGCTACGAAAGGAACGAAGGCTTTTGTCACTTCTTTTGCTTTCTTTGCCTCAGTGGGCATTGAATAACGAGGAATATTTGTAGTGAGAACAGGGAGAGTAGGGTAGGACGTGGCAGTCTCAACCGGAAGGGAGACAGCGGTGAACTTTGCAGCAGCCATCTCGACTTTGCACAAGGAATACGAGGTGTCTTGGGATGAAACTTGTATCAAGGTATTCTGCGTAGCAGCGGGAGTCTTTTGAGCACTTTTGAGTAAGATCTGAGTGTGGTTTGTGGGAGTTGAGCGCTTTGTGGTGTTTGACAGTGGGCTTTGGAACAGTGGGTACGATGGGGTCGAGCGATGGGGAATGCTGTCCAAGTGGAGGGGTACGGGTTTAGTATATAGTCGAAAGCGCGGGGCGCAAAGGAAGCTATGCCTGGTGGGGATTTGTGTGGAATCGCTATTGAGGGTGCTGAATTGGGAAAAAATGTGGCTTGGCTAGAAGATCTCTCCGACTGGGTCGGAGAGGACAGATGAGCGATTAAAAATGGTTGATGATAAGCGACCAGGCCAAGCCTGCCGCTAGCTTGCCTATATAAGAGTCACTCCTCCCAAGCCCTCAACCAGGCTACTGCGACCTCCTCCACATCCTGCAGCAAGCAATGCGATGATTGCCAGATGCGCACTGGACACACAACCAGAATACTATATCGAACCCGACAACAGTTAGTCGGATTAGACTACTAGCGACTGTGTCTCTGTACTTACCAAGCCAGAAAAGAATCTAAAGACCCCCTTTCTTGTACACCCGGAGATACAGACGACTTACCAGTAACGGCATACAGGATCTGTAGTCTGTTCGTTCACAACACAATACCCTTCTGGGTATCCGAGGATTTCCAACACCCGATGGCCGTGATGTCTAAGCCCTATCGGCTGCTTAAGGGGCCTACCCTAGGTAGTGCACTGCCGCTCACAAAAAATATACGTATATTTCATGGATAAGGACACGTCGCTGCAGCTTTCCGTTACAAGAGGCAAGCATACGTGACATTTTAGCCACCGGAATCTGGGAAATTTGCCGAAATTAGAAACAAGAAAATCTCCCGCGATTCCCTCCGCTGCAGCGCAGTTGTTTACTCGGCGAACAACGGACGGGTATATGCAAATCAAAAGGTGGGACCTATTGCTTGGGATTTTATACGATGATACATTCATTATCATGCTTGTGGGGAATGATAAGTGTGTGTTTCGGCGGAGATTGACATAAACGGGCGGCGAGAAGAGTTGCCAGGTTGTGCGAAAGGGGTCTAAAGGTGTCTTGGGTTTACACAATAGATGTGTCCCAAGGAATGTCGGGGAGCGGTGATTCCTGAAGAGGAGGAAATTACTGAAGTGCTAGAGCTACCTAAAGGGGAGAGCTGAGAAAGGAGTAAAACAAGCTAGAAGAGCTTAGTGCGTTTTACCGACAAGTGGGTTCCTGAAGAGGAGTAAGCCTAACCGCCACTCGGATGACTGGAATTACTTTACAGGACAAGAAGGGGTAGAGTGATGGGCAGCACGCGACAAAACGAGCAGGTGAGTGGAGGAGCATGCTTGCGTATGTATAACCCCCCGGGTTCTTGAGGCTGAAACGTGTCGGGAGAGAGCTCTTGGAGAAAAGGAAAATGCGTGCAGAGACAAACATCATAAAGATGAGCTGCTGGAGGTAGGTAGGAGAGAAGACCAGCGACGGGGCTAGGGAAGCCTCGCCTCGCCAAAGAATGTAAGTCTCTACCATCCCTTGTATTAACACAACACTGAATTGCGCGTCCCCGACCAAGACGGTCAGTTATGTGTAATTTATCTATCACCACAGACACGCCTATTTTATTCGTTTATTCTGCATGAACTTTTTAATAATGCGACCACGTTACCGAAACTCCGCAGCCCACGACCAAGCACGTTACCCTGAAACCATCTCAAACTTGGAAATCTGCTTCACCAGGTATTTACAATAATCACCTTTACGGATATAAATTCAGTGGACGAATCTAGTAGACAGTATAGGTTTACAAGTTGTCATGTGTATATTATACGGTAGGTCTTTTATAGAACTCTCGGTGCGGCGTTTTGAGTAACGTGGTGGACATGCGATATTTTATTTTTGTATTTCTTATATCTTTATTCGTGTGCCGCCCGAAGGGGCTATGGCGAGAGGATGTACGATATGGAGCTCGTGTCTTGATTGAATCCCGAGCTTCTGAAATCAGATTAAGCTGCTGAGAGGTATGTCAGCGTCCGTTCTTCGTATCTCCTCTCTCGGATCTATTTGTGCTGTGTTAGTGAATAGGTTGTAGATAGGTACTTAGGTAGGTAGGTACTAGGTACAGTAGGTAGATATTAATGTACATACCTGGCACCTCCATCGGTTAGTAGCCGAGTTCGCGATGTACTTACAAGTACTTAAGAAATATGTATAGCCAGTTTCTTGGCATACTAGTACGTATGAAGGTTTGGTTAACCTAAGGAAAGACATCCAAAATAGGAAATCCTCCACCATCAAATTCACCTGCTCCATCCAGCCATTTCCTCCACATCTCTTCCAATACCGTGTAGCCTCCGCCCCAAAAGCACGCTAACAGAGTATATAGCAAACCCCTACCCCTTCAGTTAGAGCTCATACTACTGTTCCCCCTTTCCTCACTCTCATCGTCCTCGCTCGCACAAAATTTTCGCTCGCACACAACACCCACGCAAAACTCGTGCTCATCGTACTCAAAACCCGCTCGAATTGTACTTTTTGTGGTCCCTTGTTCATAAAGTAGATCAATAAAGTTAAAAGGTTGTTCCAAGCGTTACAAATGGCTGGAAAGATCGTAAAGAAGTCCGGTGCTGCTGCTACTGCTCGCACTCCGATCGTTCGTAAAGCCGTGAAAGGAACTCCAGGCTACATGCAGCCAACGTTGGCCTCAAAGGCAAAAGCGATGAGAAGATCTCTGGTACAGGAGGAGAATCCAGGCTGGTTTGATGTGATGCATCGCGTCGCAGCTTGGGTAGTATCGCTTGAGCCCTGCTTTGAGGCAACGGAAGAAGACTTCCTTTACTGCCATAACTTTGAAAACGCATCTGAAGAGATAATACCCATGAGCAGGGCCTGCTCCATCGCTTCAACCGTTTCCTCCCATGCTATCCCATCTGGGGGACGTTCCCACGTTCCTCGTGGGAATTACCAGAGGCTTCACGGTAGTTCTCTTGCCCATCCTGCTCCCTCCTCCGTCACTTCCACCGCACTCTTGTATGCTGTCCCCTCTGGGGGACACTCCCACGCCCCGCGTCGGACTTATCAGAGGCTGCACAGCAGCTCTTGTATACCTGCCCCTTCGTCCCCCTCCGCCTCCTCCCATGTCATTCCCTCTGGGGGGCGCTCCAACGTCCCTCGTGGGAATTACCAGAGGCTGCACGGCGGCTCTCGGGTCCCTGCCCCTTGTACCTCTTCCGCCTCCTCCGCCTCCTCCCATGCCTTCCCCTCTGGAGGGCGTTCCCACATTCCACGTGGGAATTACAAGAAGCTCCATGGCTGCCGGTAACTAGGAGTGGCCTAGATATGATGTATCCTCTCACATTCTCTTATGCTGTGCAAATCTAGGATGCTGCCAATAACTTTTGTTAGCAGGTCTGGTACTACGAGGAGCATCAACGACCCCAATGAAGTTTGCCGTTGTCCTGGAAAAATTAATTAGACAAGCAGGGTTTTCCTAGCTATTGGGAACTGAGGGGGTTCTTGGTGAGTACTCTGACAAATTCCTTGTGCTCATCATTAAGTCGCAAGTACTGATGATACCTGCTAGAATGCCAACGAGTATCAACCAGAATGCCAAAAGAAGGGGAGATTTGGGGACACTTGAGGACGGTAAAGGTGGAGTGAGGGGTTGGTGGCTACAGTTTTGTCTTTCTGTTGTTATTCGTTTTTGGATTTTGTTCTGTCTGTTTTTTTTGTTTTTTTTTTGTTTTGGCTTTTTAGTTATGGCGTATTACTTTCAATAGAGCTGTTCTGTATGGTTTACTCTACTTTTGAGTCGTTTTAAGTTATATAAAGTATCACCAATTTGTAATCAATTAACTAGTCGCGTCACCCGCACCTACAGTATACCAATTGATGTCTCCATTGCACAATTATTAGTATATACTTAGTCATCTACCCGCCACTGAACCAGTTTAACTCCTTAGCTTGTATGTATTTTACCCTGAACCTCTCCCACCCCGGCAGTCGATTCTGGAAGATTGCCGTAAAGGGTACTGTATTGTGTTAGTCTAGTTCGGAGTGTGGGTAGGTATATTAGTATACTTTATAGATAAGTAAAGTATCATAGACTTTTTTTATATTGCATTACTCGTATGCCATCTTATCATTAACTATTACTCACGATAGAATACGCTTAAAATTTATCTTACTTCTCCTCAGTACTACTACCTCCATTTATCCCTTTGTCAGTAGTCTTGTCGTAGCCATCCAGCAGAGCAGTACACAAGCAATGAAGATAGAATAAACATGAAAAAAGAAAAAAAAAAGCTTGAATATTACGAGACCAACTCTTACATAACTGTCAATATATTTTTTTTTTCAAAAAAAAAAATTACTCGCATGCCGCCCTATGGGCTATTGCGAGAGCGGCATCTCTACTTTCAGAAAATAGTTTCATCATATGTGTCTTTCATTCTGCATTCATGTTCATTCTCTTCTATTGTAGGTAGGTGCTGCACGTATAGGGTAAGCGTGTAGGTGATCTGGCGACCTGCGTCGGCTTGTGCCCGAGTTTTCGCTTCCAGATCGTAATTTGCCTTGGCAGGATGTCCCTTCTATATCCTACATATCAATGTTTGTCAATGTGGCTCCCGCATGGGGCTCGGTTAGCCTGCCTTACCGAGCTCTTGATCACCTCCATATTAGGAAACCCTTCAACGATCTAGCTGACACACCTCAATCAACTGAACGTGTCCTTTTTTTCTCAACCAGTTACCACCGCCCTTCCTGGTTACCTGCGCTTAAACCATTTCCCCATCCAGCCATTTCACCGTGCTGCTCCCCGCCCTTCCCGTCCTGTATAGCGTCCCCCACAAGCACGCTAACAGGGTATATAACAAACCCGTACCCCTTCAGTTAGGAAGCATACTCCTGGTCCCCTTTCCCCACGTTCCATCGCCCTGGCTCACACAAAATCATCGCTTGCGCAACGCTCACAGCTCGCTTGAGCCCTGCCTTGAGGCAACGGAAGAAGACTTCCTTTGCTGTAATACCTTCGAAAAGGTATCTGCGGAGGTTCTGCTCATGAGCAAGGCCTTCTCCATTAACGTCGATTGTGAGAAGCTACACAGCGGCTATAGTCGTGTCCACCCCCCTGCCTCCTCCATCACTTCCACCACCACCTCCTCCCATGCCATCCCCTCTGGAGGACGTTCTCATATCCCACATGGGAATTATCAAAGGCTACACGGTAGCTTCCGAGTCCCTGCCTCCTCTACCTCCTCCACCTCCTCCGTTGCTGTCCCCTCTGGAGGACGTTCCAACGTCCCTCGTGGGAATTATCAGAAGCTGCATGGCAGCTCTCGTATCCCGGCCCCCTCTATTCCCTCCGCCTACTCCCACGCCATCCCCTCCGGGGGACGCTCCAACATCCCTCGTGGGAATTATAAGAAGCTGCACGGCAGCTCTCATGCCCCTGCACCTTCAGCCTCTTCCATCTCCTCCCATGCCATCCCCTCTGGAGGACATTCTCACATCCCACGTGGGAATTACAATCGGCTTCATGGCGGCAGGTACTAGTAACTGGAGTGGTCCAACTAGGCATGTATTCCCCCACCTTCCCCCCTTCATGCTGTAAACTGCTAGGATGCTGCCAAATAACTTTCGTTTGCAGGGCCGGTACCATCAGGAGCATTACCGTCGTCGTTGTACCGGAACAAAGCAGACAAGCAGGGGGCTCCTAGCTGTTGGGGGTAGAAGGGATTGTCCGTGAGTACTGGCAATTCCTTTATCATGGCTCATTAAACTACTTGCAGAATGTGCTGATGCATAGTAGACGTAAATAGGAGGAAGGGAGGCTTGTGAATACGGGGCGTTAGCTGGTTGTGGTTTCAAAAGTATTCTTTTTCTTAACTGCTTTTGGTTTTTGGTTTCTGGTACTTGGAGTACATTATTTTGTTCTCTTGGTGTTTGGTTATTTGTATTTTCGATTGTTTGAATAGAGGTACTCAAAAATTATTCTACCGTTTATTCATTTCGAGTTACTTTTGATTAAAAAAAGAAATTACCATTTCTCACATACTTTCCAATGGGCTATGACAAAATATTTGCAAAGGTAATAACAGGAATTAGCGACAAATTTAGATAGTAACTATTGGGTCTCGTTTCTTGCCAATCCCTTTTTCACGGTTCCACCCATTCCAACAGGCCCACCAAAGGACTCAGTGTATCCTCTTTTGCTCCCCGAGGTTTCTTAGAGCCTTCAACCCCCTCCCCCACCGGCTATTTTCGCTTCCACACGTTGCATCTGTCCCAGACATGCTCCACTGTCTCATCTTCCTCCCAGTACCATAGGCATTCCAGAGCTTCCACATTCCCTATCTTAAATCTCCAAGCTACCAGACCCTTCTCTCCCAGCAGGCCCCCTAGCGTTCGTGTCAGTTTCCCCAGCCTCCGAACCGGTCTATAACTCAGTTCCAGCCATCCCAATATATTGAAGATATTGACAATTTGGACTTTTTGTTCTTTTAATATCATTAATCGCATGCCGCCGTGAGACAGTTTGGAGTTATATTAACCGGACATGGCACTTTCACCTACTCAAATCGATATCTTCATTCCACATAGTGTGTTAGCTTATAGTCATATACCAGAATTAACTCCGCAGGGTGAATCCAGTGCCTTACTCTGAAACTTTCATACAACTGCACATCAAATACTGGAAGATTGCCATATAGGGTGTATAAGTAGATTAAGTATGATGGCTTTTTAGTAATCTTAATACAATTAATGGTATACTGGCATTGCCCTGTGATGAGGTCAGTATATGCAGTAATTTAAATTACTGTCGGTGGAAAAAAAAAAAAAACTGTAATATTGGTGTATTTACTTCCTTGGGTTGTAGTATGTACACATGGAAGTGTTGCTGAAGTAGGAAGGTATACAGTACATATCTGGCAATCTACGTGGGGAGCTGCGGTTCGTAAGTATTGTCTTGGCGGGCGTGTCTATATAAAGAATTGCCCGTAACCAGATTGTCAATTCATCGTCGGTTAACCTTGCCAAGCCCTTGTTTATACCCCATAATAGGAAATCCCTCCATTAGGCAGCTCAAACCTCCACAGAAATCGTCCTTGTTGTCCAACTCCGGAGTGAACCACAAAAGATTCCCCCATCCAGCCATTTCCTCCACTCCTTGCCCCACGCTTCCTATACCGTATAGCGTCTCCAGAAAGTGCAGTAACGGAGTATATAACAAACCCGTACCCCCTCTGTTAGAGATCATGCTCCTGCGACCCGTTCCTCTCACCCCGTCGTCCTCGCTCACACAAAATCTTCGCTCGCACAACGCTCATACCTTGACACCCCACAAACCTCGTGCTTATCGGACTTAAAATTGTACCTTTTGATAGTCCTTGTTCATTAATTAAATCAATAAAGTTAGAAAGTCCTTCTAAAAGTGTCAAAGATGGCTGGAAAGATCGTAAAGAAGTCCGGTGCCGCTGCTGCTGCTACTGCCGCTGCTCGCGCTCCTATCCATCGTAAAGTCGTGAGAGGAATTCCAAGCTACATGCAACCTACGTTGGCCTCAAAAGCAAAGGCGAAGAGAGGTCCTCTTGTAGGGGAGGAGCCAAACTGGTTTGACGTGATGCATCGCATTGCAGCTTGGGTTACATCGCTTGAGCCCTGCTTTGAGGCAACGGTGGAAGAATGCAGCTTGAACGTTTCTGAGGAAAACCTGTTCATGAGCAGAGCCTCCTCCGTAGATGTCCCCTCTGGGGGTCGCTCCCATGTCCCGCGTGGGAGTTGTCAGAGGCTGCATGGCAGCTCTCGTATCCCTGTCCCTTCTACCTCGTCCGTCTCTTCCCTCGCCATCCCCTCCGGGGGGCGTTCCCACATTCCGCGTGGGAATTATCAGAAGCTACACGGTAGCTCTCGTCTCCCTTTTCCCGCCTCCGTCCCTTCCACCGCCTCGTCCCATGAAGTACCCTCCGGGGGACGGTCCCACATTCCACGTGGGAATTACCCAAAGCTGCACGGCAGCTGTAACGCCCTTCCCTCTGCTGCCACTACTTGCACCGCTTCCTCCATGGCTGTCCCTTCCCGGGGACGCTCCCACATCCCACGTGGGAATTATCAGAAGCTGCATGGCAGCTCTCATATCCCTGCCCCTTCCATCTCTTCCGTCTCCTCCCGTGCCATCCCCTCTGGGGGACGTTCTCACATCCCACGTGGGAATTATCAGAGGCTGCATGGCAGCTCTCAAATCCGTGCCCCCTCTATCTCTTCCATCTCCTCCCGTGGCATCCCCTCTGGGGAACGTTCCCACATCCCACGTGGGAATTATCAGAGGCTGCATGGCAGCTCTCATATCCCTGCCCCCTCTGGGGGACGTTCTCACATCCCACGTGGAAATTACAATCAGCTTCATGGCAGCAGGTACTAGCTGGGAGCAGTCTAGGTAGGCATGTATGCCCTCATCCTCGCATTCCCTTGTGCTGTGAAAAGCTAGGGTGCTGCCAAATAAGCTTCATCTGCAGGGTCACATATGAAACTGCACGTGGAAGTGCTGACGATGCTAGCCAGAATGCGAACCAGACTGTTGAGTAGGAAGGGAGATTGGGAGTATGGTGGGATTGTAGAAGTTGCATTGGGGGGGGGGGGGGGGGTGCAAAAATTTTCTGTTTCTGCTTTGCTTTCTTGATTTGGCTTTTGGTTCCTGGTATTTTGGTTTTTGAAGCGCGGTTTTTTTTTTTCGTAATTTTGTTCTTGTTTCAATAGAAATACTCAAAATAAGAGTATTTGAAGTCGATCTTATCAAAAGTTGCGTTATCGTCTCAAATGAGAAAATAAATCACTCAATGTGTTTGACCTCGGAACACCTTGAAATTGGGTCGAGAATTGTGATAAAGATGAGTTTGATTATTCAGGTAAAATACTACTCCGTAGAGTTTGGTGCATGTATCTTGGAGGTACGAGACGTATCAGTATAACCTGATACTGCGCAATGAAAGCATTCCAAGTTTGACCATCCTACAGTGGAGGAAAAGAGGAGTCCGATTCTACGTTTGCGTCATGTAGATTAACACTCCAGCGACCATTCGCTAGTTGCATTGCTTGGCTAATGGTTGAACAACTAATTCAATATTTATTATACTAGGTTTGTTGCAACATGGCTGAAGTATTCAATTAGTAGATACAGTTGGTGTAGAATATCATTGGATGAGTGTTAGGAAATATTGTCACTGAAGTAATGCACTGATGTAAGTGAAGATCAAATACTCAGACCCAGTGCTAACTAGTCTGGTTGCACTACCCCTAGTACAGTGCGTAGGCAAAAGTCTTCGGGACTATGCAAAAGCGAGACGAGCATCCTCCTTGCACCTCTTTTTTCAGTACTTTTTCGAAAAATCAATAAAAAAAAATCCATACATTAGCTAATGAATTGCAAAAAATAATAGTCCCCATGAATGGGCATCATAGAATCCAAGTCCTTTCTCAGAATCTTCAAAGAAGTACTTTTGGTTGAGTTGTGTTTTCTCAAGAGGGGTCCTCTCGGATGCATGTCTCGTGACTCCAAGGCTTGGTAAAGCGCTATTCCTTATACTGCATAGTCCCGAAAACTTTTGCCCACGCACTGTATGAAACTAAGCGCAGCTATGATATGATACTGAAGCAACATATACGGAAAAAGTGCGCAGGGATGCGTATGATATTGTTCACTAGCGTCTTGTATATTCAACGTACAGTATGTACTCCTAACATCCACCTATTTATAGACATGAGCTGCTAGCAAATTGTGCGAGTATGGTGGAGTGCATCTATAAGGGACCAGTTGTAACATTTGCTGGCTTGCTGACTAATACACTATTTTTCTTCCGGTCGCGCGTGTTCACCTCCTTTTGCACATGCTCATTGTACCCAATCCGCGCCCCGACCTAACTATTTTCTACATCGAAATAGCTTTTCAACTTCGGATAGCTTAAGCTCCTGTCAGTGAGTATATTGTATCCATAGCTTCTTTTCAACTGCAATTATTAACCAAGGGATAGTTCTACAGATACCCAACAGTATACTTAGCTTTTCGTCCACTGCTGACAAAATGGGTCGCATCAGTAAGAAAAGAACAGCTTGCTTGCTTGCTGCTGCTAATAGCAGAGAGAAAAGGAGGGCTCTCACAATCATTGTGAATATAATTTTAATGCTTTACAGCTAACAATTCCACGAGGCCTAGATTCTGTTTCTAGTATTACTATTAATCTTATTTTTTACGAACTATGGAGGCATATAGAGATGGTTGCTCATATGATACAAAGAAGTTTACACAACGTGTATATAAGAGTCATAGAAGAGTTGGATAGGTAGATCATTTCTATATATTGTAATTTCTCTCATTACACTAATACTAATTAAGTAAAATTAGCAATCTTGGCGTGTAACAATTTTAGGGGCTCTTATACAAAGTATAAAATTTTCAATTTCAAATTTCTCAACAACGCCTTCATATTGTTTAATTTTGAAAGGAAAGGATTGTAGAGCAGATGAAATAGTACATATTTTCGGTCTTTAAATTTCAATCAGATGTTGTTGGGTGATGAAATTGAATTTCAAGTTTGAGTCCGTAATTTTGGTTACAGGGGGTCCCTTATAGATGCACTCCACCATATCAAGGTTGCTCATCATTACAACACGTATCCACAACTTAGATTCCTCATCACATGGAATTACCTCATACCATGATCTCGGCTCATGTGCTATCTACATGCTAGTGGTTCCTTTCGCCATAGCCCATAGGGCGGCATGCGATTAATGAAAAAAAAAAAAAAAAAAAATAGTGGTTCCTTCACACATGACAGCCTCACGTGATATGTCCCGTGATGCTCGTTGCATAATCTTCAACAGCTACAATCAAACTACTTACATACCATTCGCCAAGGCTTGGGGAGCTCTGCATTGGAATTTGACCAACCACTTACTGGCGTTTTCTGTACACCTACAATAATGAACCAAGGTTTTAGCCCACATAACTTTGTATTGAAAGGTGTGGTAAACTACAGATTACGTGCGGTGGGATAATACGGTGGGATACAGTTGATTAATTCCTACAGAATGACCCCAAATATGCGTCTCAAAACGGCCCTATTTATGCAACAAAATTCAGGAAGTACCTTCGTACCCAACTAAACAATTATTGGTGCGGAATGAGGTTGCGCATAGCAGTGGATTCAGACGGTAAGAGGATATAAGCATAGGAAATAGAAGACCAAAGAATCATAAAACGTCAGTCTGCATCATGGCCACAGCTCAGGTTGCATATGTTCAGCACACCCAACCACTGTGCATGATGTTTCACTTCAGCGCTGCATATTCTCCAACACTCCCACTCAACCGAAATATCCGCACAATCAATGCTTCAGAAAATTCATGATCAAATCAGTCAGAAACAGATGCTTTCAAAAAACAGACAGGTAACAAGTAAACAATTATATAACGTTCGAAAGCCCATATAATCTAGAGTCATAAAAAATATACAATCCTCGTAGCCTCATTAAAACTCTCGATGCCTTTTTGTATACCGCCACAGAAAAACCCAGTGGGAAAAACCTGTGTGAGAGAAAGAGTACTACTCCCGGAAAATGCCAAAAAATCAAAAAATCAGAGACGAGATTAAGTCATAAAATTCAGTAAAATCAGTATCATCACGAAATGACCAAAAATCAGAAATATAATAAATCTCTCAGGAAATTAAACAAACGCCCATTGTGGTCATGCCTCTCATGCGTTTCTCTTCCCAGCGGCTATATTTGATTCGGTGTGAACGTAATGGAGTGACGGAGTGAAACCGATCCGCGTTCAATGACTTCACGGATGAAATGATGCCTGATGGCAATGTGTTTCGTTTGATCATGCCCACACGCGAGTTAGCTCGTTGAAAAGCCTGCAGCGTAGCCAGATATTCTGCCTTAGTGGGTGATAGAGCCACAGTGAGTTGTTTCCGCAATTTCCATGCGATTGCACTACCATTGACTGTAAACACATATCCTGATGACGAATGCCATAGGCGAGCCCATAATTGAGCATCTGTAGAAAGTATCAACGAACTCGTTTTGCGGTAGTGCCGGCGTGCTCTGCTGTGGGGTTTGAGCTGAAACGCCCTAATACTGTGTAGGTGATCTGGGCGAGTTCCTAGTATGCGTAAATCGATTTCCCACTGTAGAGTTTGGAGTGAGAGGCGTTGAGAGGCCTTTTAACGTGAGTTGAATACCGAACATCTTTATTATTGAGGTAAAGTATCTGATTTGATGGAGGTATAAAGTTCGGTTCGCTCTGTCCCTCTCAATCTCAAGCCCTATAAACAGGCGTGCAGCTTCCATATCCTTCATCTTGTATTTCTTTGATAATTTCAGCTTTATCTCATCTGCCTTCGCTCTTTTGTCACGCCCACAGTGCCTGTTTTAGCCCGTATAGCGCCTTCTTCAGCTGGCAAACTTGCGTACTCCCACTCGCCTCAAATCCTTCCGGCTGTGCCATATAAACCTCTTCAGCTAGTTCAGAATGTAAGAATGCAATATCCATCTGATATATGTCCCAGTCTTTATCAGCCGCTAAGGCCATCAGCATTCTAACAGTAGCAAATTTTGGGACAGGGGCGAAGGTCTCTCCATAATTCACTCCTTCTATCTGCTCATACCCCTTAATGACTAGCCGAGCTTTATAGCGAGTGGTGCCGTCAGCATTCACTTTGATTTTAAAGACCCACTTGCATCCAATCACACCCCCCCCTGCTGGCGGCGCAACGAGCTTCCAAGTCCTGTTGGAAATCAGAGAGTCATACTCCTCTTGCATTGCTTGCTGCCATTCCCAGCACTTGCAAATTATAGCCTCTTTGTAGGCTCATCAGTGCTATCAGGGAGAGCAAGAATCTGGTCATGTTTTCGGTAAGCTTCTGCCAGACAATTCAATATGTGTAGCCTTGCCGGCTCAAGGTCTACCCAGGGGATGGATGCCTCCAGTGCTGTACAGCACCTGGATATCTCTCTCGCAATGCATCTTGCAGCATTGGATGTGGGCTTATTTACCTTGTCTGCATTTGTATTTTCATTATCACTGAGGGTAATAATACGAGGACTCGGCTCATCTGAAGTCGGACCTGGCACTGATTTATCTAGACTCAGAGTATCAGCCATCTGCACTTCAATCAATTGATTGCAGTCCTCACTATGTGCTTCCACTTCGTCGTGTCTTTCAACGACGGAACTCTCTTCGTCATGTCTTTCAATGATGGGATTCTCTTCGTCATGTCTTTCAATGACGGGATTCTCTTCGTCATGTCTCTTAATAACAGTATTCTCTTCGCCATGTCTCTTAATGACGGTATTAATTTCGTCGACGGTTTTGCGCATTTCTGTATCAAATCTTATGCCGTGTCTTTCAACGACATCGCCGTGTCTTTCAACGGCTTTTCTCAAATCCCAATCAGTGAATGCAGACTTGCTTCATCAAATGTCACTGGCTTCAAACACCTGGCGGCTTTGGGGTTCCTAAACGCGCCATATCTTCGTGGTATTGTGAACATAACCTAAGAACGTACATCTTAGAGACTTCACTTGGAGCTTCACTCTTTTCTTCTTTGGCATGAGCACAAGGGCATTACAGCCAAAAATTCTTACGTGATGTAGCTCCGGCACCTTTCCATACCACGCTTCATATGGTGTTAGCTTTTTATTATCTTTGTCTGTAACAGCTCGTGAGGGTGCACGGTTTTAGTAGGTAGACAGCTGTATTAGCTGCCTCACCTCAGAATTCCTTACAGAGTCCAGAGTCACTCAGCATACTCACCACCATTTTTTGGATCAATCTGTTCTTTCTCTCACTAACACCGCTTTGGTGCTGGGTATTTTTTTTTTTTTTTTTTATATCACATGACCCCGCTTGTAGCTGTTCGCCATGGCAGGGTGGTGCTGGGTATAAAACAGATGACTCAAACGTGCTTCTGTTGTAGTATGCTCTTAAACCGTGCATAGTCATACTCTCCACGTCCATTATCGCACCGGAATCTATATGTCAGTTCAATATATACCCATAGTTCAAGTGCCCAAAATGACAGTCCCATATATCGGTAGGAAGGCGACGATAACGAAGACCAAACGGCGGCAGAGAAACGAGAGGACAAACGACGAGGCGACAGACGACGAGGTGACAGACGACGAGGCAACGGACGACGAAGCGTCAGGAAGCAAGACAGCAGCAGACGAAACGGCAGAAAGCGAGAGAAGATGAAGCGACAGACGAAGCGGCGGACGAAGTGGTGGGAATGACTGGAGCAGTAGCGAAGGTATGAGGAAGTCGAAAAGTATGCTACTCATATGGTTCCAGAGTGGTGTTTGCTTAATTCGATTCAGCAGTAGAGTCCTCTGACTTTGATCTTTGGAACCGATTTCGTAATTCCTCGCCCTTTTTCCACAAATTACAATCCTTAATTTTGTGTCCCCTTCTCAGGCTGTGCCAGCACGTTAGATGTGAGTCACTTCCATTCTTATGACCGCCTCTTCTACCTCTATATCCTCCTCTGCCTCTTCCTCTATCTTGAGTGACCATGGCTGTAGACTGTATGGCATTTTCTTGACCTAGCTCGAATTGTAGGAGGAGGTTCAGGGTATAGTCAATGGTTCTGCAGTCTGCAGGTCTGTCAAGTATATAGCGCTTAGGGAACTCGTATTTCGGTGTAAGTCTCTGCATTGCATGGGTTATAAGTTGCTCATCTGTCACAGCATAATCAGTATGTGCGAGTTCAGTTTGGTAGCCCATCAGTCGCCCTAGAAATTCATTGACTGATTCTGTATCTTTCATTCTATCTTCCTTGAAGGCGTTGCTTATTCGTACTGCTCGTGCATTGTTCTTTTGCGCATTAAACCATTTTTCCAGCGTTTCCCATACATCGGCAGGGTCAGAGATCTTTGAGAGCTGGAACTTGATACAATTTGATAGCGTGGCATACACTCCACATCCACCCATATCACCCCAGGGACCTTCCAAGAGAAGACTGGGAAGCCATCATCGCTAAGGAAGAAGACGAAGGATGGATGAGCATATACACCGACGGGAGCAGGTTAGAGGACAGAACGGGCGCCGGAGTCCATCATGGCAGCGACGATACCTTCATATACCTGGGAACACGATGTACGGTGAACGACGCGGAGATGATAGCCGTGGGAGAGGCCCTGGGAAAGGACGGGGAGATACTGATAGTTACGGACTCCAGGGTCACCATAACGAGAATACAGGGGATAGCCAGGGGAGATCCAACTCCGGAGGGCCCTGCAAGATTGGTGAGGAGACGGTGGGAAGAGAGGACAGCCCGGGGCGACAGAGACGTAGCGATACTATGGGTAAAGGCACATAAAGGTGTCAAGGGCAACACCGAGGCGGACATGGCGGCTAAGATCGGCACAGCACTGCAATACCAGGACGAGGTGGTCACCGAAGCAGGCATAAGGCAACACGCCAGAGCAAGGAGGGCCGACGAGAGGAAGAGACTGCAGTTGACATACCGACCCCTGGAATACCTGGGGAACAGGAGGAGGGTGGCCACCCTCGCGGGTCTATTGGGGAACAAGGGCCTGCGACAGTGGAGGCACCAGATGAGGAAGGAGGATCCACCGGAGTGTAGGTGGTGTGGTGAGGCGCTCGAGAATTACGTTCACATAATGACGGAGTGTAAGGCGTGGAAGAAAAGGTCGCCGAGGGGGGAGGCGGGGCTGAAGCAACCGACGAAGCAAGACGGGGGAAGGAGACACGGTGGCGGAGGTCTTGGACTGGGCGGCGGAGTGAGGCACGCTTATTCTTTCTATTTCTATCGTATCTCTTTTTCTCTTGTTATCACATTATGTTTGTTACATAACCCCTCGCCATAGCCTGTAAGGCGGCATGCGAGTAATGAAATAAAAAAAAAAAAAAAAAAAAAAAAAAAGTAGCGTGGCATATATTATAGATGCAGCTTTTGACTGTCGAACTTCAAAGCTATGCTTGTGATGGGTTGGTGAGGTCGGTTGTGCTTTAGACGTTGACGACGATGACGACGATGACGATGATGATGTTGATGAGCCGCTGTCAGTACTTGTAATTGGGGCCTTTTCATTTCGTAGCACTATATCTAAGAGGTTATGTGACTTGAGTACAACTTCGATTTCCTTATGCCACTGCCTGTAGTTAATTTCTGTTAGCTTTGTTACTGCCCTGTACTTATCTCGATATACGTCATTGTTTGATAGCGCAACAGTGGCAGGGACAGTGGGAACAGAGGTTGTATTCGACATTGTAGGAGAGTGGGTAGGTAACGTGGTATGTAGATGCGACGAATGTATGTAGGAGCGACGAGATGTATGTAGAAGATGCAGGCAATAAGCGGGGCAGCTATAGAGATGTGTGTGGCACCGGTATAGGCGATAACGGTGTATGCGGTAAGCTATAGAAAAGTGGTAGGTTAAGAGAGTGCCGGGCTCATAACCTGTGGTAAACTACAGATTACGAGCTAAACTGCGGTGGGATACAGTTGATTAATTCCTACAGAATATGCGTCTCAAAACGGCCCTATTTATGCAACAAAATACAGGAAGTACCTTCGTACCCAGCTAAACAATTATTGGTGCGGAATGAGGTTGCGCATCGCAGCGGATTCAGACGGTAAAGAGGATATAATCGGCATAGGAAATAGAAGACCAAAGAATCATGAAACGTCAGTCTGCATCATGGCCACAGCTCAGGCTGCATATGTTCAGCACACCCAACCACTGTGCAAGATGTTTCACTTCAGCGCTGCGTATTCTCCAACAAAAGGTGTTAGATACAAGCACATGTTATCCATTACGAAGGCTGGTAGGAAAATGGCACGAGACTAGTGGAAAAACACAACTGCTTCGCACTAAGCTTACCATTAGGAAATTACTGCCTAACCGTCAATTGGATGCCCTTTTTCCTCTACAATAAACATCTGTCCTGTTTCTCTTGACTTCGCTGACTAGTGCTGGTACTGCAGTTCACATTCAGCGTTCTAAATTAAGCTTACCACAGCCCCACAAATCGCTACAATTGGTAGCACCACACCCCGCCCCGTAGTACTGCCACACAAGGCTAAACTAGTTACTCTATTGGGCAAAGAGGATATGAAGCGAGGCAGCTGACACACCCATACGACAGGTTGGCTATTAGTCTTCCTCCGAGGCCTGAGCTTCAGAATAGATAAAATACCATTTAGGAATTCCTTCACAACAGTTCAGCCTTCGCGCTGGAGTATCATGAATTGATTTTCTGCCGAACTAGGACACATCCTCTTAACCAAAAATCCACTCCGACTACCCTATACATCCAACTAGTACAAAAGCGATGTCCGATACATTGTCTATAGTTGCTTCGGTTGCTGGTCTCGTTTCCATCTCGGCAAAGATTCTAAGCATGCTGAAGGACCTCTATGATTGTGGGATGCGAGCAAAACAGGCACCAGAGTCCATCAACCGCCTAATGGGAGAAATGCAAGATATCAGTGTCACCTTCTGCCAGGTTCAGCAATTTATCCTTGGGACGACTAAGATTTCAAACCAAAGCAGATTAAAGATGTTGTCTATTGAACACCTTGTTGCAACTTTGAGTGGATGTGTTTTAATTGCTTCCAAATTGGACAAGTTTCTGAGTGAGATGGTAGGGATTAGTGATCCCAGCTGCGTGAAATCTCCAGCGAACAAAGGAAACCTTTTATTTGAGAGGATTAAATGGGCACTGTGGAAGGAAGCAGAAGTTATGGTTTTTATCGAAGACTTACAGCGGCACAAGTTGAGTTTAAACTTAATGCTGGGAATTATCCAATGGTAACCTGAGAGCTCTACTCTATTTTTGTTTAGGACAATGCAGAAAAACTGATCTCTCTGTGCAGCCATACTATGACAGAGGCTTCTGAAAGTCTTCAGAAATTGCATGAAGCAGTATATCAAATCCTAAAATCCAACAATATGATCTCAAGCCAATTACGAGAAATCATCAGCCATCACGATCCTCCAGTAAGCAATGACATCGAGTCTGCAACAGTCGACAATCAACCTGGGCATACAGGCATACCGCCTAGAAAAGACAATTTGAAGATACCATCATCCACATTGAAGGATGGCTGGGGCCCCCATGATGACGTTGCATCTATTAGAACTACAGCATCATGCTGTAGCACGTCATCCTTACAGTCCATGCGATCCTTGCGGCTGATGCTGCCGTCATTTATAGATGAGTTGAAGAATTCACGGCCTTACAGGCGAATTCAGGATTGGCGCATGAGTGATGATTCCTACTCCACATTCTCCAGAAGTAGCTCTACAAGAGGTTGTAGCTGGTCGATGTTTTCAAAAATGAGCTTGGGTGATCTCTCGGTTTCGGAGATCTCGGTGATTGAGCTTCCTATTTGCCTATCTGACCTTTGGGACTCACAGCCCTACCAAGTCGAAACTCTACGTCATTCAGCTGCTGGTCACCACAGATCACGCCGGCCATTGATACTAAGGTGGTTGATTACGAGACCCTTGCACCGTGCTGCTCGCAATGGGGATGAGGATGCTGTTCAGACTCTACTCACTTTAGGAGAAGACGTACAGCAGAGGGATTCAGATGGCTGGACACCACTGAGCATTGCGGCTGATCAAGGGCATGACAAGGTGGTAGAGCTGCTACTAGCGGATGGAAGGGTTGATGTCAACATGGCTAATAAAGACGACTGGACGGCACTGAATTGTGCAGCTCGCAGAGGGCACGACAAGGTGGTGGAGCTGCTGCTGGCAGATGGCCGGGTTGATGTCAATATGGCTTATAAAAACCTGTGGACACCACTAAATATTGCAGCTGGCAGGGGGCATGACAAGGTGGTAGAGCTGCTGCTGGCAGACGGTAGGATAGACATCAGTATGGCTAACGACTATGGCCGGACACCGCTGAATAACGCAGCTAGCAAAGGGCGTGACAAGGTGGTGGAGCTGCTGCTGGCAGACAGCAGGGTTGACGTCAATATGGCTGATAAATATGGCTCGACACCACTGAATAACGCAGCTTCCGAAGGGCATGACAAGGTGGTAGAGCTGCTGCTGGCAGATGGCAGGGTAGACGTCAATATAACTAACTCTCTCATGGCAGAAACCGGTTTATGGATATCAATTTTCGTCGGACACCACTGAATAACGCAGCGAGCAAAGGGCGTAACAAGGTGGTGGAGCTGCTGCTGGCGGATCGCAGGGTAGACGTCAATATGGCTGACAAAGATGGCCGGACACCGCTGAATAACGCAGCTAGCAAAGGGCGTGACAAGGTGGTGGAGCTGCTACTGGCAGATCACAGGGTTGACGTCAATACGGCTGATGAATGTGGCTCGACACCGCTGAATCATGCAGCCAACAGATGCTATCATGACATGGTGGAGCTGCTTCTTGCACATGACGAAATCGACATAAAGAAGGCCATTGCTGCTCCCCGTAACAGGGATGTGGCCTATTCGTATGAATACGATGGAATGATGGCAATTTTACACTCAAAGCTTAAAATAAATAAGAGGATGTAGCACTTACTCGTCTGTGCCCTTGGCTCTATTCTTCGCTGATCCACCTAATCTCAATCATTCTTTCCCTTCATATTTCTATTGGCAAGGAAGTTGGAAGAGTCTCTTTGGGCTTGTATATGTGCTTTGCCATCGATCGAGATAGGAGTGTTTCATTCTTAACCTTGATTCTATGTTTTTTTCGTGTGTGCATCAAATTTTGGTTCTTCAAATGCAGAAATTATTCCCGTGTAGAACATATATTATTTATGTGACTGTAATGCAAATCTTGTGCTTGTTTTGTCCTGTTTTCCTTGCGCAAACTGTGTAACAGTACTCGAATATGTATGTATGGACAGATTGGTCTTCTACTGGCAATGTTATATTTTCGTCTTCAAAGCTGTCAAACTTCAATGTTAATTGCAACCATGCGCTAATATCCCACAGCCACGTGGTTTTAACAGGTCTGACAGTTACAGTTGATCCGGAAGCTCCCATCCCAATGACTCGTCACATCCTTCACAACTTCGGATGTGGGATTTCTTCATCCTCTAGCTATAGGAACCATTGAGGTTTATACTAGTAATTAGATATACCTTTCTTGCCTTTTGGGAATTTGTATGTCATTTGTAAATATACAGCTGTTGTGAAGCAGAGCTTTGATTGCCGTCAAATTTTGGTCCAACGGCACTACACTGGACCGTTCTGTTTTGCTTTTGGAACATGTATCTATTTGAATCGCAATGTGGGAGTTTCTAAGGTGCTTGGTTCAGGCTAATTTTTTTTTTTTTTTTTTTTTTTGGGCGCTCGACCATTGCAAATTAGGAGACGATATACACCGAGAAGCCGGCCAGGCGTGCATTAAATGTCTTTTAGAAGCTGCTTAACATTAAGTACTGGCACAGCTCCTGAGGTAGGAAGAAGTAGATAGCATTGTACATGCACTTGGTATTTGTTTTGTATGAAGGTAGAGAGCTCTCTAGTTTTATTCCATGTAAACGTTTTAGCCATGTACTACAATAGGGTGCTTACCCTGAAATGTCCACCGATTAGAAGGGTTGCTTTAACTTTTTTTTTTTTTTTTTTTCTTTTTTTTTTTTTTACTATAGCACATAAATATCATCATTCACATACCGCCCTATGCACTATGACGAGGGTAGCTATACTTTTTTTTTTTTATAGCAATACTCGCATGCCGCCCCACGGGCTATGGCGAGGGTTTTATTCAGATTTAAGTAAAGGAAAAGGTCAAAACAACTAGCTACATGAAATCCATGACTCTCACTGGTATGGGTGGATGATCCGAGCCGATGCAGGGGGAATGTCCTTTGTCTATTTCCTGCCTCTGTCCCACTCGTACCGGCATGATCTCAACCATCTTCCACCTAGTCTCACCCGGTCTATTTCCTTTGTGTCCTCCAGGTATACCACTACCGAACTTGTCAATTTTCCCTCCTCTCTCAGTATCATCTTGTTCCTCAGCCATCTGATCCCCGAGGTCTTCCCTATGTCTTTGTTGTCTGCTTCCATCCATCTCCGGGCGTTCCCGAGGTCCTTCCTCAGGGCTATCCGTGTACTACGATGCGGGGTGGTGGCGCCGGGAGTAGTAGAAACCACGCCACAAAACTCAAAACAACGCAAAATATATAAAGTCCGAAAACCAAGGCGTGCCATCATCTCTTGACTCACCTGAACAGATCAGCCAGTGGGTCCTCTTCATCCTCCTTGTCCGCTGAATTCCTCGTTATTGCCTCCAACCTTCCTGGCCACCTTCCCCTCCACACCTGACATCTGCTCCATATGTGTGCCGTTGTCTCCTCTTCCATACAGCACCACCTGCAACTCCGGACTGTCCATTTAGTGATTTTGTATCTCCATGTCCTCAAGCCTTTTCCTCGCATCAGGCTTCCCAAGGTGTGCACCAAGCTGCCCAATCTCTGTAATGGTCTATAGTTCAAACCCAGTATGTTCCTTTCCGCCTTGTCGGTCTTTTCATTGCCTTCCAGTCGCTTGTGTTCGTTGACCCACATCGCCACCCACATTTAACGCTCCTGAATTTGTCCTCCTCTCCCATTCCTCCTTGCACATCTGGTACGCTCCGTCCGGAGTCGGCTTTTCATCCGCGATCCGTTGTAGTCTCTCGATCGCTACCTGCGATTCTGAAATGATTAGTATTTCTTCATCTTCTAGGGCCTTGGTCATTGCTATTAGCTCTGTGTCATTTACCTTGGCCCTCGTGTCTACGTAGGTAGATTCTGCTCTGCCCTCCCACCAGTGTTCCCCCCCCCAGCCATTCCCTGATTCTGCTGCTGTCTATGTTCACCATGTTTCATCCTTCATCCTCCACCTCCAATATTTTCCTTTCCCATTCTCCCTTCTCTGCCGATGATGTCAAGGATGGGAGTACTGCTAGGGGGAGGGATTCCATGCACTCCAAGACACCCCTCAAGTAGTTGATCCCCTCCTCCTCTTCTAGTAGCTCCTCTCCTTAGAGCCTCAGTGTCCTGCCCTCCATCGTGATCTTTCACCTGCCCTGCAATGGCAAATAGCTGCAAGCAGGGTTACGTGATATTAAAGAAAGGTGATCTTTTACCCTCCATGAACATCTGGACTGACTCCAACTTCATAGGCCCTCAAACACGCGTCGTCATGTGCTCTGGGTAGTGCCCATTATAGACCTGGCCACAATTCATTGCCATTGCTCCAGGGCCTTCAGTTTCCTCTCTGTTGGTGCTTCAACCGCGTACTCTGCCCAGGCAACCCCCTGCAAGCACGCGGTCGATCTTGCAATGCTGGTGTAAATCTGCCTTCTTTTGTGGGGCCCAGTGCCTAGCCTGCTCGCCACTCCCATGCTGCCTTACCGAGGTTCAGTCTCTTTTGGAGCGGGTGTCAAATTTGAGTTCCCAGTCAAGCTGCAGTCCAGCTAGTCTCTATGTCAGCCCTTTGAGCCCGAAGATGATTGTCTCCCGCTTTCATGTCCAGCGTGAATCCTTTCCACGTTGCTTCTTCCTCAAGGTTATTCTGATGGTCTCTGATCAGCTGCATCAGCTCTCAGGTCGATTTGTGCGAGATTAGGGCATGTATATCGTCAACGTAGGATCGGGTGAAGATTCTCTGGTCTGAGGCCACTATTACTGCTCGTGCTGCCCTGCCATGGCGAACAGCTGCAAGCGGGGTACGTGAAATGAAAAAAAAAAAAAAGCTCCTGCTGCTATTAGGAAGCGGACTGGCGACAGTGTTGATCTGTCATGGTGGCTTTGCCCCTTCTTTTTCCGTCCCAGCGTAAGTTAAATGTCGTATGTTGTAGCAAGCCATTCACAAATGCTGCCAGGTTCTCGTCAATCTTCTCAATGTGCCTTGTTAGATAGATAGATAGTATCCACTACTGCCTTTCGATGGACCGGAGCGATGAGTACTGGCGGAACGAACGTACGACCAAATGCGAGTGCGAGTGCGAGTGCGAAAGCGAGGGTGCGAAAAGAAGAGAAGAGAAGGTTGTTGATTGTATGAGCTACAGTAGAGAAAGTCTATATTCCCTGCCATTGGCGGTAGCCCGTATGCTATGATAAAAAAAGAACGCCTCACGTGCCGTCCTTATCTCCACGTGCTTTCCATGCCAAGCTTGCCTTTACGGCGTTATCCCTCCTTGTAAAATTGAATGCCGAGCTAATACCATCTCCCCCACTGCTGGCTTTATCAATTATTAACTTACTTATGTACACTTTGCAAATCAAGTATCTGTAAATTCTTCCTGGCTGTTCACTCTAAATATACTCACGGCAGCTACCTCTTCTAATGTCAGTAGTTTTAAAAGAGAAATTCTGTAATTAAATGTTGTCTCTGAAATCATTATTACTATAGCCTTGGCATGCTACTAGTATACCTGCCACTATGTCACTTTCGAGGGCTCGGTTAAGATTAGGAAACATCCGTAATAGGAAATCCTCCACGCCTCTTTTCACCCTTCCCATACCGTGTAGCGTTTCCCAAAAGCCCGCTAACAGGGTATATTACAAACCTGTACCCCTTCAGTTAGAGGTCATACTGCCGTGCTCCTTTGCTCACTGTCATCGTCCTCGCTCACACAAAATCTTCGCTCACACAAAGCTCATACCTTGACACACCCCACAATATCACACTCAACACTGTCAGATTGTTCCTCCTCGTGATCCTTGTTCGTAAAGTAGATCAATAAAGCTTGTTCCAAGCGTTACAAATGGCTGGAAAGGTCGTAAAGAAGTCCGGTGCTGCTGCTACTGCTCGCGCTCCCATCGCTCGTAAAGTCGTGAAAGGAACCCCAAGGTACATGCAGCCCACGTTGGCCTCAAAGGCAAAAGCGATGAGAAGACCTCTGTTAGAGGAGGAGGACCCAGGCTGGTTTGACGTCATGCATCGTGTCGCAGCTTGGGTAACATCGCTGGAGCACTGCTTTGAGGGAACAGACGCAGACCTCCCTTACTGCCATACCTTTGAAAACGCATCTGAAGAGATAAAACCCATGAGCAGGGCCTGCTCCATCGCTTCCACCGTTTCCTCCCATGATATCCCATCTGGGGGACGTTCTCACGTTCCTCGTGGTAATTATCAGAGGCTTCACGGTAGTTCTCTTGTCCATCCCGCTCCCTGCTCCGTCACTTCCACTGCACTCTCGTATGCTGTCCCCTCTGGGGGACACTCCCACGCCCCTCGTGGGAATTACCAGAGGCTGCACGGCGGCTCTCGGGTCCCTGCCCCTTCTACCTCTTCCGCCTCCTCCGCCTCCTCCCATGCCTTCCCCTCTGGAGGGCGTTCCCACATTCCACGTGGGAATTACATGAAGCTTCATGGCTGCCGGTAACTAGGAGTGGCCTAGGTATGATGTACCTTTCACATTGTCTTATGCTGTGCAAATCTAGGATGCTGCCAATAAATTTTGTTAGCAGGTCTGGTACTACGAGGAGCATCAACGACCCCAATGAAGTTTGCCGTTGTCCTGGAAAAATTAATTAGACAAGCAGGGTTTTCCTAGCTATTGGGAACTGAGGGGGTTCTTGGTGAGTACTCCGACAAATTCCTTGTAGCTCATCATTAAGTCGCAAGTGCCGATGATACCTGCCAGAACGCCAACGAGTGTCGACCAGAATGCCAATAGAAGGGGAGATTTCGGGACACTTGAGGACGGTAAAGGTGGAGTGAGGGATTGGTGGCTACAGTTTTAAAAAAGTTCTGTTTTGTCTTTCTGTTTTTATTCGTTTTTGGATTTTGTTCTGTCTGTTTTTTTTTTGTTTTTTTTGGCTTTCTAGTTATGGCGTATTAGTTTCAATAGAGCTGTTCCAAATGGTTTACTCTCCTCTTAATTCGTTTTAAGTGATATAAAGTATTACGAGTTTGTAATCAATTGACTGGTCGCGTCACCCGCACCTACAGTATACCAATCGATGTCTCCATTCCACGAGTATTAGTATATACTTAGTCATCTACCCGCCATTGAACCAGCCAACTCCTTAGCTGTATTGGTATGTTACCCTGAACCTCTCCTACCCCGGTAGTCGATTCTGGAAGATTGCCGTTGGTGGAGAGATATTTCTCGTATTGAGGGGCTTCTCAGCTTCAATGGTCCTTGCCTGTTCGCCGGCGGGGGTTCACTGGTTCATGATGGTAAGATAGGGGTCAACTTTGACTACTTTGCTGAATGCGCTGAAATATTTAGGTTTCCAATTATATTCCATTCGTCTTACTCACGGTCCTTAGCATTCAGATTACGGCATGCTGCAAAAACATAGAGCGTGCTAAGGGCATGCAACAGACAACCATTAGGCGGATTTTGCAATGTCGCGGGTAAAGTCTTTCGGTTAACTTAAAAAATGGTATTAGTAATAATTCTGTAACCAAGAAGTATGGTGAGATTTTGCAGCGTTTTGAGACCACTTTTGCGGCTATTTTTTTTCCCTGCACTCCACAACACCCACGCTCCCACGCCGTATCAAAGGCTCTCACATCACATCTCTACTGACGGTACAATATGGCAATTATACCACGCAAGAGAAGACAGGCTGCTACTGTAGCAGCATGGGCTCTTTCAAGCATGCATATGATTCTTGCATCCCATCGTCGGAGGCTGCAATATCAGCAGCAATTCTCTCCCAAAACTTTCACTTTTGCCCAGGCTGATGCTCCGCTTGGTTCTGGATGCATAAATGGGCCAAATGAAGCTTTTCTTGCTCATTTAATCGAGTCCGTAAAGCTTCGGAGGATGCTGAAGATTGGCTCGATGGAGTAGCTGTTCGTGGTCGCCCACGTGGACGGTTCGGAGGAATAGGAGTCTCGGATGAATGAGAAGGGTCTTGAGAAGCCATACTAGCTTTTCCAAGTGATAAAACAATTCTGGTGTTGAGAATAAAATTTTCTCGGATGGGGAAGTTAACCAGCAAAGTTCGGTTATTTAATCGAACTTTGCCTGCTACACTAGCCACAAACAATTCGTCGCTACAGCAACCGTGATTAATAATTACCCGAATTGCTTTACCCGGAAGTTGCAAAATCCGCCTAATAATCTTCCAAAAGTAACTCATGTTCCCACAAATGTGCGGAAATACGAATAGGGATCCGCAGCCTGCTCTTGTTTCTACTTATCTCTAGGATATGCAAAAGGAAATATTTACAGTACAAGGCACCGTTTACGTTCGACAGACGAATCCACAAGTACACACGTTTATCACTGTCATAATCTAAACTCTGGTCCTCAGAAACAAATGCAGTTTGTATTTAGAACAAGGAACATAACAAGAAGCACACCAAAATCGAAACACAATGAGAAACTGCATACGGCTAATGAAAAAAAACAAAAACAAAGCAAAAAACAAACGAAACAACACGATGACCGACTGTTTTCCCAAACTCCAATACCAATAACCAGTCTACCTACAACCCCCAAACGAACACCTTGGAACCAAAATCCCGTCGACCTATCAAATCCTTTTTCCAAAACGCCATCCTATCGACTTCACTTTGGGACTAGGTTATGTACTTTCCAATACCGATTTTCATTTCAGCCATGCGCTAATTCACAAGAAGGAACCTTTGAGCACTGCGCCCCTTTAAAATAATAGGCAAGATTATCTTGGCTATTCCCTCACAACATTCATCGAAATCTTTCTGGGGATCTTGCATCCCTGGATATACCTTGCAGAAACGGTCCTTGCACTCATGCCCTCAAAGTCCACATTTTCATTTCCCTTCACCGGACGAGGAATCATGGAACGCCTGCCTGCGATTCCCCGCTCATGGGAGGCAGCTTTGGCCTCTTCCGCCTTTGTGGAACTAGCAGCATAGTATCCAGACTCAACTCGTTTCACTGGTGTTGGGATCATAGAGACAAAGCCAGGCTTGGCAGTTTGTTGGTCATAGAAGGTGACCCTGGAATGGATGACTACAGTGCTTGTGGATGCCATTTGGGACTGGCAGGGTCTTGGGATTTTGGAGATGAAGCCAGAGAAGGCTGGACTGGCTTCCTCGATGGCTTCAGAACTATATTCACTGCAACTAGAGAACCCAGTGGAGCTCTTTGTCTCAGCTTCAGAGCTTGTGATGGATTCTCCATAGGAGGAGACTTCGTAGAGACTAGCAGAAGGTTTATTTTGGAAGGGGGTAACAATAGTAGTTACGTTATTTTCCACCTTGTTGTCCAAGGCATAGGTAGAGGCAGAAAGATCGCTGTCAACAGCGTTGTGTACGATGTCCTTAGTTTCGCTGCTTTGGACCTTGACTAGCTCATAGGTTATTGGTTTCTGGGATTGTGCCTCGCACGTGAACTTGGTTTCCTCGTTCTTCATCGGAAGCTCAGTGTTTTCGGTATCATGCTCACATTCACGCTCATAGTACTCGACGTTAAACTGTTCACCTTCGTTTTCATGAAGCACAGTAGAAGTACCTGCTGTCTCCAAGCCAAACATAACACGGAAATTAAAAGGTTTTAAGAACCCGGCTGCTGCTGCAGTGCCAGCAGTCGCCGCAAACCTAGCAGAGCGAAGCCCGACGTGAGCAGTAGTAACTGCAGCGGATCTGTTCGCGAGAGCAAGAATACGAGAAAGGTGAGAGGATGCAACTTGGGGATCCTCCGGGGGAATAGTCATAGAGGGAGTACGAGTAACTTGGGTAGGTTCCAGTCGAGTGAGTCTGTGACCCTCAGAGCTACGAATGTGGGCTCGAGCTACGAAAGGAACGAAGGCTTTTGTCACTTCTTTTGCTTTCTTTGCCTCAGTGGGCATTGAATAACGAGGAATATTTGTAGTGAGAACAGAGAGAGTAGGGTAGGACGTGGCAGTCTCAACCGGAAGGGAGACAGCGGTGAACTTTGCAGCAGCCATCTCGACTTTGCACAAGAAATACGAGGTGTCTTGGGATAAAACTTGTATCAAGGTATTCTGCGGAGCAGCGGGAGTCTTTTGAGCACTTTTGAGTAAGATCTGAGTGTGGTTTGTGGGAGTTGAGCGTTTTGTGGTGCTTGACAGTGGGCTTGGGAACAGTGGGTACGATGGGGTCGAGCGATGGGGAATGCTGTCCAAGTGGAGGGGTACGGGTTTAGTATATAGTCGAAAGCGCGGGGCGCAAAGGAAGCTATGCCTGGTGCGGATTTGTGGGGAATCGCTATTGAGGGTTCTGAATTGGGGAAAAATGTGGCTTGGCTAGAAGATCTCTCCGGCTGGGTCGGAGAGGACAAATGAGCGATTAAAAATGGTTTAAGCGACCAGGCCAAGCCTGCCGCTAACTTGCCTATATAAGAGTCACTCCTCCCAAGCCCTCAACCAGGCCACTGCGACCTCCTCCACATCCTGCAGCAAGCAATGCGATGATTACCAGATGCGCACTGGACACACACAACCAGAATACTGGATACACAACCAGAATACTGGACACATATCGGACCCGGCAACAGTTAGTCGGATTAGGCTACTAGCGACAGTGTCTCTGTACTTACCAAGCCAGTAAAGAATCTAAAGACCCCCTTTCTTGTACACCCGGAGATACAGATGACTTACCAGCAACGGCATACAGGATCTGTAGTCTGTTCGTTCACAACACAATACCCTTCTGGGTATCCGAGGATTTCTAAGCCATATCGGCTGCTTAAGGGGCCTAGCCTAGGTAGTACACTGCCGCTCACAAAAAATATACCTATATTTCATGGATAAGGACACGTCGCCGCAGCCTTCCGTTACAAAAGGCAAGCATACGTGACATTTTAGCCACCGGAATCTGGGAAATTTGCCGAAATTAGAAACAAGAAAATCTCCCGAGATTCCCTCGGCTGCAGCGCAGTTGTTTACTCAGCGAACAACGGACAGGTATATGCAACTCAAAAAGTGGGACCTATTGCTTGGGAATTTATACGATGATACATTCATTATGATGCTTGTAGGGAATGATAAGTGTGTGTTTCGCCGGACATTGACCCAAACGGGCGGCGGGAAGAGTTGCCAGGTTGCGGGAAAGTGGTCTAAAGATAGCTTGAGTTTGCCACGATAGCCGTTTAGGTGTCTTCGGTTTACACAATAGATGTGTCCCAGGGAATGTCGGGGGAGCGGTGATTCCTGAAGAGGAGGAAATTACTGAAGTGCCAGAGCTACCTAAAGGGGAGAGCTGATAAAGGAGTAAAACATGTTAGAAGAGCTTAGTGCGTTTTACCGACAAGTGGGTTCCTGAGAGGAGTAAGCCTAACTGCCACTCGGATGACTGGAATTAGTTTACAGGACAAGAAGGGGTAGAGTGATGGGCAGCACGCGGCAAAACGAGCAGGTGAGTGGAGGAGCATGCTTCCGTATGTATAACCCCCGGGTTCTTGAGGCTGAAACGTGTCGGGAGAGAGCTCTTGGAGAAAAGGAAAATGCGTGCAGAGACAAACATCATAAAGATGAGCTGCTGGAGGTAGGTACGAGAGAAGACCAGCGACGGGGCTAGGGAAGCCTCGCCTCGCCAAAGAATGTAAGTCTTTACCATCCCTAGTATGAACACAACACTGAATTGCGCGTCCTGATACCAAGACGGTCAGTTATGTAATTTATCTATCACCACAGACACACCCATTCTATTCGTTTACTCTACATGAACGTTTTAATAATGCGACCACGCAACCGAAACTCCGCAACCCACGACCAAGTACGTTACCCTGAAACCATCTCAAACTTGGAAATCCGCTTCACCAGATATTTAAATAATCACCTTTACGATATAAATTCAGTGGACGAATCTAGTAGACAGTATAGGTTTACAAGTTGTCAAGTTGTATATTATATGGTAGGTCTTTTGTAGAACTCTCGGCGCGGCGTTTTGAGTAACGTGGTGGACATGCGATATTTTATTTTTTTTATTTCGTATATCTTTATTCGCGTGCCGCGCGAAGGGCTATGGCGAGAGGATGTACGATATGGAGCTCGTGTCTTGATTGAATCCCGAGCTTCTGAAATCAGATTAAGCTGCTGAGAGGTATGTCAGCGTCCGTTCTTCGTATTTCCCTTCTCGGCTCTATTTGTGCTGGGTTAGTGAATAGATTGTAGATAGGTACTTAGGTAGGTAGGCACTAGGTACAAGTAGGTAGATATTAATGTACATACCTGGCATCTCCATCGGTTAGTAGCCGAGTTCGCGTCCATCACGATGTACGTACTTAAGAAATAAGTATGTATAGCCAGTTTCTTGGCATACTAGTACGTATGTCAATCTGTCACTTTCGAAGGTTTGGTTAACCTAAGGAAAAACATCCAAAATAGGAAATCCTCCACCATCAAACTCACCAGCCATTTCCTTTTCCACATCTCTTCCAATACCGTATAGCCTCCCCCAAAAGCACGCTAACAGAGTATATAGTCAACCCGTACCCCTCCAGTTAGAGCTCATACTCCTGTCCCCCCTTTCCTCACTCTCATCGTCCTCGCTCACACAAAATTTTCGCTCGCACAACACCCACGCAATAACTCGTGCTCATCGTACTCAAAACCCGCTCGAAGTGTACTTTTTGTGGTCCCTTGTTCATAAAGTAAATCAATAAAAGCTAGAAAATCCTTCCAAAAGTGTCAAGATGGCTGGAAAGATCGTAAAGAAGTCCGGTGCTGCTGCTACTGCTCGCACTCCGATCGTTCGTAAAGTCGTGAAAGGAACTCCAGGCTACATGCAGCCAACGTTGGCCTCAAAGGCAAAAGCGATGAGAAGACCTCTGTTAGAGGAGGAGGACCCAGGCTGGTTTGACGTCATGCATCGCGTCGCAGCTTGGGTAACATCGCTGGAGCACTGCTTTGAGGGAACAGACGCAGACCTCCCTTACTGCCATACCTTTGAAAACGCATCTGAAGAGATAATACCTATGAACAGGGCCTGCTCCATCGCTTCCACCGTTTCCTCCCATGATATCCCATCTGGGGGACGTTCCCACGTTCCTGGTGGGAATTACCAGAGGCTTCACGGTAGTTCTCTTGTCCATCCCGCTCCCTGCTCCGTCACTTCCACTGCACTCTCGTATGCTGTCCCCTCTGGGGGGCACTCCCATGCCCCTCGTGGGAATTACCAGAGGCTGCACGGCGGCTCTCGGGTCCCTGCCCCTTCTACCTCTTCCGCCTCCTCCGCCTCCTCCCATGCCTTCCCCTCTGGAGGGCGTTCCCACATTCCACGTGGGAATTACAAGAAGCTTCATGGCTGCCGGTAACTAGGAGTGGCCTAGGTATGATGTATCCTTCCACATTCTCTTATGCTGTTCAAATCTAGGATGCTGCCAATAAATTTTGTTAGCAGGTCTGGTACTACGAGGAGCATCAACGACCCCAATGAAGTTTGCCGTTGTCCTGGAAAAATTAATTAGACAAGCAGGGTTTTCCTAGCTATTGGGAACTGAGGGGGTTCTTGGTGAGTACTCCGACAAATTCCTTGTAGCTCATCATTAAGGCACAACTACCGATGATACCTGCCAGAACGCCAACGAGTGTCAACCAGAATGCCAAAAGAAGGGGAGATTTGGGGACACTTGAGGACGGTAAAGGCGGAGTGAGGGATTGGTGGCTACAGTTTTAAAAAAGTTCTGTTTTGTCTTTCTGTTTTTATTCGTTTTTGGATTTTGTTCTGTCTGTTTTGTTTTTTTTGTTTTTTTTGGCTTTCTAGTTATGGCGTATTAGTTTCAATAGAGCTGTTCAAAATGGTTTACTCTCTTGATTCGTTTTAAGTGATATAAAGTATTACCAGTTTGTAATCAATTAACTGGTCGCGTCACCCGCACCTACAGTATACCAATCGATGTCTCCATTCCACAAGTTTTAGTATATACTTAGTCATCTACCCGCCACTGAACCAGTTAAGTAATTCCTTAGCTGTATTGGTATGTTACCAGTTAGCACTGGGTCTTTGCACCTCTTGGCAGCACCCAGTGCCCGTCTGGCTACGAGAACATAAAAACCTTCTCAAATGTCCTAAGTGCCCTCTTTCTGAGGGTGTTATGAGGGATATCCTTGCAGATGTTATAAATTCCTGGATGAATCAAATTATTGGGGCAAAACCTGATTCAATGAGAAGGGTATATTCTATGGCTGTTACCCTGAACCTCTCCCATCCCGGCAGTCGATTCTGGAAGATTGCCGTAAAGGGTATTGTGTTAGTCTGGTTCGGGGTATAGCAGTATACTTCATAGATAAGTAAAGTATCATGAGACTTTTGTTTATTGCATTAATCGTATGCCATCCCATCATTAACTATTACTCACGATAGAATACTGAGGGTGGATTTTTCGTCTAGAGAGTGGGGTAGTGTCTTTAGGTACAGGAGCTTCATCCCCCTTTTTATCTCTTCTCCCTCACGTTTCCCTTTCCCTTCTAGGCAATTCCTATAACTTCCATTGCCAAGTCCACAGCTTCCATCACCTTCTCCCACCCTTCCTATAACTTCCATTGCCAAGTCCGCAGCTTCCATCGCCAAGTCTTTGATCACCTTCTCCCACCCACAATACGCTTAAAATTTATCTTACTTCTCTTACCCCTTTGTCAGTAGTCTCGTCGTAGCCATCCGGCGGAGCAGTACACAAGTAATGAAATTAAAATAAACATGAAAAAAAGAAAAAACAAACAAACAAATGCTGTTGCTTGATTATTACGAGTCTAACTCTTATATAACTGTCAATATATTTTTTTTAAAAAAAAAATTACTCGCATGCCGCCCTACGGGGTATTGCGAGAGTGGCTTCTCTACTTTCAGAAAATAGTTACATCATATGTGTCTTTCATTCTGCATTCATGTTCATTCTCTTCTATTGTAGGTAGGTGCTACACGTTTAGGGTAAGCGTGTAGGTGATCTGGCTCGGCTTGTACCCGAGTTTTCGCTTCCAGATCGTAATTCGCCTTGGCAGGATTTCCCTTCTATATCAATGTTTGTCAATGTGGCTCCCGCATGGGGCTCGGTTAGCCTGCCTTACCGAGCTCTTGATCACCCCCGTAATAGGAAACCCTTCAACGATCTGGCTGACACACCTCAATCAGCTGAACGTGTCCTTTTTTTCTCAACCAGTTACCACCGCCCTCCCGGGTTACCTGCGCTTAAACCATTTCCCCATCCAGCCATTTCACCGTGCTGCTCCGCACCCTTCCCGTCCTGTATAGCGTCCCCCAACAGCACGCTAACAGGGTATATAGCAAACCCGTACCCCTTCAGCTAGGGAGCATACTCCTGGTCCCCTTTCCTCACGTCTCATCGCCCTGGCTCACACAAAATCATCGCTTGCGCAACGCCCACAGCTCGAAACCCCACAGAACTCGTGCTTATTGTACTAGAACCAGCTCAAATGGTACCTTTTCGCGATTCTTGTTTCGTAAAGTAAATCAATAAAGTTTCAAATCCTTCTAGACACATTCGAAATGGCTGGAAAGATCGTAAAGAAGTCCGGTGCCACTGCTGCTGCTACTGCCGCTGCTCGCGCTCCTATCCATCGTAAAGTCGTGAGAGGAATTCCAAGCTACATGCAACCTACGTTGGCCTCAAAAGCAAAGGCGAAGAGAGGTCCTCTTGTAGGGGAGGAGCCAAACTGGTTTGACGTGATGCATCACATTGCAGCTTGGGTTACATCGCTTGAGCCCTGCTTTGACGCAACGGTGGAAGAATGCAGCTTGAACGTTCCTGAGGAAAATCTGTGCATGAGCAGAGCCTCCTCCGTAGATGTCCCCTCTGGGGGTCGCTCCCATGTCCCGCGTGGGAGTTATCAGAGGCTGCATGGCAGCTCTCGTATCCCTGTCCCTTCTACCTCGTCCGTCTCTTCCCTCGCCATCTCCTCTGGGGGGCGTTCCCACATCCCACGTGGGAATTATCAAAAGCTGCATGGCAGCTCTCATATCCCTGCCCCTTCCATCTCTTCCATCTCCTCCCGTGTCATCCCCTCTGGGGGACGTTCTCACATCCCACGTGGGAATTATCAGAGGCTGCATGGCAGCTCTCATATCCCTGCCCCCTCTGGGGGACGTTCTCACATCCCACGTGGAAATTACAATCAGCTTCATGGCCGCAGGTACTAAGTGGGAACAGTCTAGGTAGGCATGTATGCCCTCACCCTCGCATTCCCTCGTGCTGTGAAAAGCTAGGATGCTGCCTAATAAGCTTCATCTGCAGGGTCACATATGAAACTGCACGTGGAAAGTGCTGACGATGCTAGCCAGAATGCCAACCAGACTGTTGAGTAGGAAGGGACATTTGGAGTATGGTGGGATTGTAGAAGTTGCAATGAGGGGTGGGGGGGTGCAAAAACTTTCTGTTTCTGCTTTGCTTTTTTGATTTGGTTTTTGGTTCCTGATATTTGGTTTTTGGAGTACGTTTTTTTTTTTGTAATTTTGTTCTTGTTTCAATAGAAGTACTCAAAATAAGAGTATTTGAAGTCGATCTTATCAAGAGTTGCGTTATCGTCTCAATGAGAAAATAAATCACTCAATGTGTTTGACCTCGGAAACCTGGTCGAGAATCGCGATAAGATGAGTTTAAATGTTTAGGTAAGATCTACTCCGTTCAATTTGTTCTATGTGTTTTGGGGTTACGAGATTACAGATCTGTTTAACTTGATAATATCGCGCAATGAAAGCACTTGAAGTTTTCCTTGATGATCTGTTTCTACCGCCCACCGTCCTCAGGGATCCATGTATCTGTGCTGTTCACTTGGCTTCGCTGACTACTCCTGGCACTGAAGGTAGAAGTAACCGTTTGTGTCAACTCGTCCATATTTCAGCATTCTATCATAAACTAAGCTTCCCGCAACCCCACAAATTGCATGACCCCTTGCACTTGGTGACACCACTGTTGAACCGACGGGGTAATCCTGGCACCGATGCACGGAGGAATTATGGGCCGACGGTTTGACTGATGGATTAACTGTGGCGTTGTATAAATTTTTTTCAGAGAATCTTGAGGCCGCTGCAAGGGGCATATAAATCACGGGTCCTGTATGCATCTTCTTTAATTGATTAATTAATTCCTTCCGCTCGGAAGCGTGATTACTTTAACCATAACCTTCCAACCTTGTCCAGACGGCTGTTTCTACGTCTAGAACTTTGAACCGCTATAGCACCTCAACGAACACTCGGATTTTATTGTTAAAGGTATCTATTGATAGCTGAAAGCCTCTACTTTACCGTAATACTATGAGTTCCTTAAGAAATGCACAAGATGCATTGGCAAAAGAGAGGGGTTAAAAACTGTCCTAGTAAGCCAATATCTTGGCACCAATGCAACAAATTCTGATGCGACAAATGCGGTATTACTACTGCATAATATTTCAAGCAGTGCTTGCATTACGACAAGTAGGTTGTGTCCTCATGCCAGACTCTGTATGTTGATATCATACAAGTCTTTGCTATCTCCTCTAAGAGTTCCATCTATAAAACTTCAACATGTAGTTAAGGGATAATTATTTTTCTGGGTTTAATGGAACATGATCAAATGCCAAAAGATGCCAACATGAAACAACAAAATCCAATCAAGAATTTGTATGTATGATAATTTTCAATTTGTTCTCATACTAATTGGTGAGGCACCATCAATTGCAAAGTCTTTCGTGGTCCAGAAGGGAGGGATTATGTCTACATGGTTGAAAAATGCAACACTCCTGCTCATCTGACTCCTGTCAGTTTAAAAACCTTGCGGAAGGTCTTTTTAGCCATCTAGACTGCACGCTGGTCAAGTGGCAGTCTGACAGCATTGCGGAAGGTCTCTATGGTTGGGGACATCTGTACACGGGGTATCATAGGGTGGATATTTTGTTCGATGACTAAACACTCGTTATGTAGTAGTTACATGCACTGTTCTACCCCCCTTTCAAACTGTCGCGGCTTTCTTCCACTTGCCTACCCCACCGCCCACGAGACTACCACCGCCCTACCACTCCCACTGCTGGTGTTCGCCGCTCCCCCTATACCAGTTGAACCTCCACTGCATACTGCTCCTCATATACCTGTTGCATCGGTTGCACATATCAGTCGCTCAAATCGGTCGCATGAGATACTCTTCCTTTAGCATTATATTCTGTTTCTTCTGCATCTATTAATCATTTTTGTTACCATTGTTTGGGCATATAGTGAAGAGTTATGAAGCAGTTTCTTTAGAGAGCTTTAGCAACATCCCCGTAAATTTTCCCCGTATGTATAAGTCATCTTAGCAAATGAGAGGTTTGGGGCCCGCTTCCCGTTCATATTCCCTTACCAATTACGCACATACACCTACAGTATTTCGCAGCTACAGGAAGCAGTTTCGGCCTGCAGTACTCTCTTCCAAGTACTTTCTACACTCACAGTGGCTTATCTACAAGAAATTGGTGGAGAAAACAATTTGGAGTTGCTAAAGCAGGTTCAGCTTGCAGAGTTCCTTTCTTCTAGTCTTTTCGAGCTTGGCATACCTATCTGAGCGGTGGCAGATGCTGAAGGGGTTACTTTTGGATATCGTTGGAGGCATGGGCAATTGTGTGAATACTGTGTTTCACCACAACCCGACGCACACCATGTCCCGATGTACGTTTTACACCAAAACTGACCGCACGCGACAACGTATATCTCAACCACCAGAATAGAATTTTGTATGCGCTCTTCAGGGGAAATAAATAAAGGGTTATTCTTCATATTCCACACCTTGGCTTCTTCAGATATGTTGCTTTGAAGGGATTTATGATTCATGAAATTCTTAACATAAATTGGTATAGGCTTGGCATATATTTTTCGCTGTGATGTCACTAGTATTGAATTCCACTTATCACACCTGAAGTAAAATTGATAAAAGTAGTAGGACACTTGAATATCAGTATTTTATCTTATTCAAAGATGTAAGAAGCGCATCAGGAAACCTTCCCAAGAAGTGGTGGAGTTATTCACAAAATTCATTTTCTCATAGACACTGTATGCAATAATTGTATAGGAAAACTACCTGAAATGGCAATTTGATGTATAAATTAGGCATTAAACAACATTAAGCCAATTGAAGCACTAATTGACAAGAGACCTATTGGGGAGACTCTCTAGCCACAATTCTATGGCCATTACGGTGAGCGTTGAAGGGAAGTTGTGCATTCTACCCTCCAGTTCACTTTGTATGGGAATTCCATATAAATGCATGCCAAGACATCAATGAAAAACTCATAGTGCCATTATTCAACCACAATGTCTTTTCAGTGCAAATAGAGGGATAAAAGGTGAATAATAACCTTTGATTTATTTCCCCTGAAGAGCGCATACAAAATTCTATTCTGGTGGTTGAGATATATGTTGTCGCGTGCGGTCAGTTTTGGTGTAAAACGTGCGTCGGGACGTGGTGTGCGTCGGGACATGGTGTGCGTCGGGTTGTAGTGAAACACAGTAAAGGTTACGGGGAAAATGGTGCTGCTGGTGTCTGTGAAAGTGGATCAAGACAGAAATTTGTAAGGCAGTTTTTCACAATAAATATTAACTCTATACAAGGTTTGAAGGCAATCTGACTTGATTAAATAGTTGCAGGCATTGCTCAAAAATGAGCAGTTTTCCCCGTAATCATAAGGATTTTTCCAAAGTTCTCTGGGTTTCATGTAAACAAAACCACCATTGTCATGGCAACAGTGCGGCGCAGCATTATGGGGGGATGTTGCCAAAGCTCTCTATTCACATACATATGTATAAAGGTCATAGACAAGTACCGGATAAAACGAAGTGGTAAAAGGAGTATGCATAGGGAATGTACTCAAGTACATGTTCTATTCTATCTATTTTCGCTTTTTGCTTAGAGAAGCATGTACTATGCCATATTTAATAGTTACTAAAGGTGGACATTTTAACCCATTCCAATATAAAACTTATCTTTGATTTTCAAATCACTATTACAAAAAATCAAATAAATAGATATCGCTTCAAAATATTATTTTCCATTCACTAATTTTATCATTATTTGATACAAAACTAATTTTATCTATTTATTTTGGTTGCGATTTGAGTGTTGAAGTTGATGCCGAAATTCACTCCACGTACAGATGTCCCCAGCCATATTAACCCTGCATTCTGCATTGTAGCACTGCCACCCTAGGCTGAACCAGTTACTCTATTGGGCAAAGCGGAAATAACATTGCAGATATGGAAATCTACCCACTGCACCTGCAATTCATTCAATAGAAACATTTAAACACTTTATTTGAGTAATTCATCCCTATGGAGATATACAGGAATGGTATCAACAAAATCCTTGAAGTAATCATTGAGTTCAAAATATTTTCATTCTCATAGAAATATTGCATATGAATAGTATCGGAAGAGGACCTGAAAATATATATCAGCATGCCAACTATGCAATATATCAAAATGGACTGAATAAAGTCAAGTGAGTCAATATACAGCTAGGAGAGACCCTTTAATCACAAGACTATGGCCATTGGTGTGATAGTGCTAAAAAAGAGTAGTATGTTCAGTCCGCTGAAATATTGTATGAGAATCCCATACAAATAAATGCCAAGAGATTGTTACAAATTTCGCTGTGCCATAATTCCTTGAGAATGCGTTCTTTGAGCGAGCAGAGGTGCGGAACATGAAGAACAAGTATTTATTTAGTGTCTCTAAATAGTGCTTACAAAATTCTGCTCTAGTGGTTGAGGTTCACACTCTTCTGCGTGGCTAGTTTTGGTGGGAAAGTGCGTCGAATTGTGGTGTGCGTCGAGATGTGGTGAAACACAGTATATCGTCAACGTAGGATTGGGTGAAGGCTATGGTCTGGGGCCACTATAACTGCTCGTTGTGCAATTAGGAAGAGGACTGGCGACAGTGGTGATCTCTGAGGCGCCCCATCTGTCACGGTGGCTGTGCCCCTCCTTTTTTCCATCCCAGCACAAGGTAAATGTCTATGTTGTAGAAAGCCATTCACAAATGCTGCCAGGTTCTCGTCAATCTTCTCAATGTGCGTTGTAAGATAGACAGATAGTATCCACTACTGCCTTTCGATGGACCGGAGCGGTGAGAACTGGCGGAACGAACGTACGACCAAATGCGAGTGCGAGTGCGAGTGCGAAAGCGAGGGTGCGAAAAGAAGAGAAGAGAAGGTTGTTGAATGTATGAGCTACAGTAGAGAAAGTCTATATATTCCCTGCCATTGGCTGGTAGCCTGTATGCGGGGTTACGTGAATACACAAAAAAAAAAAAAAAAAAGTCTATGTACATATGATATCAAAGACACACCTCACGTGATGTCCTTATCTCCACGTGCTTTCCCCTTTACCCATTCCGTCGTCTTCCCCACAGCTTTGCGATCTTATCCCTCCTTGTGAAATTCGAATGCCGAGCTAATATCATCTCCCCCACTGTTGGCTTTATCAAGTATCTGTAAATTCTTCCTGGCTGTTCTAAATATATTCACGGCAGCTACCTCTTCTAATGTTAGAAGTTTTAAAAGAGAAATTAAGTAATTAAATGTTGTCTCTGAAATCATTATTGCTATAGCCTTGGCATGCTACTAGTATGCATGCCACTATGTCACTTTCGAGGGCTCGGTGAAGATTAGGAAACATCCGTAATAGGAAATCCTCCACGCCTCTTTTCACCCTTCCCGTACTGTGTAGCGTCCCCCAAAAGCCCGCTAACAGGGTATATAACAAACCCGTACCCCTTCAGTTAGAGGTCATACTGCCGTGCTCCTTTCCTCACTGTCATCGTCCTCGCTCACACAAAGCTCATACCTTCACACACCCCACAATATCACACTCGACACTGTCAGATTGTACCACCTCGTGATCCTTGTTCGTAAAGTAGATCAATAAAGTGAAAAGGTCGTTCCAAGCATTACAAATGGCTGGAAAGATCGTAAAGAAGTCCGGTGCTGCTGCTGCTGCTCGCCCTGCAATGGTTCGTAAAATTGTGAAAGGAACTCCAGGCTACATGCAGCCGACGTTGGCCTCAAAGGCAAAAGCGATGAGAAGATCTCTGGTACAGGAGGAGAATCCAGGCTGGTTTGATGTGATGCATCGCGTCGCAGCTTGGGTAGTATCGCTTGAGCCCTGCTTTGAGGCAACGGAAGAAGACTTCCTTTACTGCCATACCTTTGAAAACGCATCTGAAGAGATAATACCCATGAGCAGGGCCTGCTCCATCGCTTCAACCGTTTCCTCCCATGCTATCCCATCTGGGGGACGTTCCCACGTTCCTCGTGGGAATTACCAGAGGCTTCACGGTAGTTCTCTTGCCCATCCTGCTCCCTCCTCCGTCACTTCCACCGCACTCTTGTATGCTGTCCCCTCTGGGGGACACTCCCACGCCCCGCGTCGGAATTATCTGAGGCTGCACAGCAGCTCTTGTATACCTGCCCCTTCGTCCCCCTCCGCCTCCTCCCATGTCATTCCCTCTGGAGGACGCTCCAACGTCCCTCGTGGGAATTACCAGAGGCTGCACGGCGGCTCTCGGGTCCCTGCCCCTTCTACCTCTTCCGCCTCCTCCGCCTCCTCCCATGCCTTCCGCTCTGGAGGGCGTTCCCACATTCCACGTGGGAATTACAAGAAGCTCCATGGCTGCCGGTAACTAGGAGTGGCCTAGGTATGATGTACCTTTCACATTGTCTTATGGTGTGCAAATCTAGGATGCTGCCAATAACTTTTGTTAGCAGGTCTGGTACTACGAGGAGCATCAACGACCCCAATGAAGTTTGCCGTTGTCCTGGAAAAATTATTAGACAAGTAGGGTTTTCCTAGCTATTGGGAACTGAGGGGGTTCTTGGTGAGTACTCTGACAAATTCCTTGTAGCTCATCATTAAGTCGCAAGTACCGATGATACCTGCCAGAACGCCAACGAGTGTCGACCAGAATTCCAATAGAAGGGGAGATTTGGGGATACTTGAGGACGGTAAAGGTGGAGTGAGGGATTGGTGGCTACAGTTTCAAAAAAGTACTGTTTTGTCTTTCTGTTTTAATTCGTTTTTGGATTTTGTTCTGTCTGTTTTTTTTGTTTTTTTCGGCTTTCTAGTTATGGCGTATTAGTTTCAATAGAGCTGTTCTGAATGGTTTACTCTCCTCTTAATTCGTTTTAAGTGATATAAAGTATTACGAGTTTGTAATCAATTAACTGGTCGCGTCACCCGCACCTACAGTATACCAATCGATGTCTCCATTCCACAAGTATTAGTATATACTTAGTCATCTACCCGCCACTGAACCGGTCAACTCCTTAGCTGTATTGGTATGTTACCCTGAACCTCTCCCATCCCGGCAGTCGATTCTGGAAGATTGCCGTAAAGGGTATTGTGTTACTCTAGTTCGGAGTGTGGGTAGGTATATTAGTATACTTTATAGATAAGTAAAGTATCATAGACTTTTTGTATATTGCATTACTCGTATGCCATCCCATCATTAACTATTACTCACGATAGAATACGCTTAAAATTTATCTTACTTCTCCTCAGTACTACTACCTCCATTTATCCCTTTGTCAGTAGTCTCGTCGTAGCCATCCGGCAGAGCAATACACAAGCAATGAAAATAAAATAAACATGAAAAAAAAGAAAAAAAGAAAAAAACAAATGCTGTTACTTGATTCTTACGAGTCCAACTCTTACATAACTGTCAATATATTTTTTTTTTTGAAAAAAAATTACTCGCATGCCGCCCTATGGGCTATTGCGAGAGCGGCATCTCTACTTTTGGAAAATAGTCACATATGTGTCTTTTCTCCGTATTCATGTTCATTGTAGGTAGGTGCTGCACGTATAGGGTAAGCATGTAGGTGATCTGGCTCGGCTTGTACCCGAGTTTTCGCTTCCAGATCGGTGTAATTTACCTTGGCAGGATGTCCCTTCTATATCCTACATACCAATGTTTGTCAATGTGGCTCCCACATGGGACTCGGTTAGCCTGCCCTACCGAGCTCTTGATCACCTCCATACTAGGAAACCCTTCAACGATCTAGCTGACACACCTCAATCAACTGAACGTGTCCTTTTTTTCTCAACCAGTTACCACCGCCCTTCCTGGTTACCTGCGCTTAAAACATTTCCCCATCCAGCCATTTCACCGTGCTGCTCCCCGCCCTTCCTGTCCTGTATAGCGTTTCCCAAAAGCCCGCTAACAGGGTATATTACAAACCCGTACCCCTTCAGTTAGAGGTCATACCCCCGTGCTCCTTTGCTCACTGTCATCGTCCTGCTCACACAAAATCTTCGCTCACACAAAGCTCACAACTTGACGCACCCCACAATATCACACTCAACACTGTCAGATTGTACCTCCTCGTGACCCTTATTCGTAAAGTAGATTAAATAAAGTTAAAAGGTTGTTTCAAGCGTTACAAATGGCTGGAAAGATCGTAAAGAAGTCCGGTGCTGCTGCTGCTGCTCGCCCTGCAATGGTTCGTAAAATTGTGAAAGGAACTCCAGGCTACATGCAGCCGACGTTGGCCTCAAAGGCAAAAGCGATGAGAAGATCTCTGGTACAGGAGGAGAATCCAGGCTGGTTTGATGTGATGCATCGCGTCGCAGCTTGGGTAGTATCGCTTGAGCCCTGCTTTGAGGCAACGGAAGAAGACTTCCTTTACTGCCATACCTTTGAAAACGCATCTGAAGAGATAATACCCATGAGCAGGGCCTGCTCCATCGCTTCAACCGTTTCCTCCCATGCTATCCCATCTGGGGGACGTTCCCACGTTCCTCGTGGGAATTACCAGAGGCTTCACGGTAGTTCTCTTGCCCATCCTGCTCCCTCCTCCGTCACTTCCACCGCACTCTTGTATGCTGTCCCCTCTGGGGGACACTCCCACGCCCCGCGTCGGAATTATCTGAGGCTGCACAGCAGCTCTTGTATACCTGCCCCTTCGTCCCCCTCCGCCTCCTCCCATGTCATTCCCTCTGGAGGACGCTCCAACGTCCCTCGTGGGAATTACCAGAGGCTGCACGGCGGCTCTCGGGTCCCTGCCCCTTCTACCTCTTCCGCCTCCTCCGCCTCCTCCCATGCCTTCCCCTCTGGAGGGCGTTCCCACATTCCACGTGGGAATTACAAGAAGCTCCATGGCTGCCGGTAACTAGGAGTGGCCTAGGTATGATGTATCCTTTCACATTCTCTTATGCTGTTCAAACCTGGGATGCTGCCAATAAATTTTGTTAGCAGGTCTGGTACTACGAGGTGCATCAACGACCCCAATGAAGTTTGCCGTTGTCCCGGAAAAATTAGACAAGCAGGGTTTTCCTAGCTATTGGGAACTGAGGGGGTTCTTGGTGAGTACTCCGACAAATTCCTTGTAGCTCATCATTAAGTCGCAAGTACTGATGACACCTGCCAGAACGCCAACGAGTGTCAACCAGAATGCCAATACAAGGGGAGATTTGGGGACACTTGAGGACGGTAAAGGCGGAGTGAGGGATTGTTAGCTACAGTTTCAAAAAAGTTCTATTTTTATTCGTTTTTGGATTTTGTTCTGTCTGTTTTTTTTTTTTTCTGTTTTTTTTTGGCTTTTCAGTTATGGCGTATTAGTTTCAATAGAGCTGTTCCGAATGGTTTACTCTCCTCTTGATTTGCTTTCAGTTATGTAAAGTATTACGACTTTGTAATCAATTAACTGGTCGCATCACCCGCACCTACAGTATACCAATCGATGTCTCCATTCTACAAGTTTTAGTACATCGCCATAGCCCATAGGGCGACATGCGATTAATGAAATAAAAAAAAAAAAAAAACAAGTTTTAGTATATAGTCATCTACCTGCCACTGAACCAGTTAGGTAACTCCTTACCTGTATTGGTATGTTACCAGTTAGCACTGGGCCTTTGCACCTCTTGGCAGCACTCAGTGCCCGTCTGGCTACGAGAACATATGTTACCCTGAACCTCTTCCACCCCAGTAGTCGATTCTGGAAGATTGCCATAAAGGGTAATGTGTTAGTCTGGTTTTTTTATTTTTATTTTTTTTTTGTCATGTTACCCCGCTTGCAGCTATTCGCCATGGCAGGGGTTAGTCTGGTTCGGAGTGTGGGTAGGTATATTAGTAGATAAGTAAAGTATCATAGACTTTTTTTATATTGCATTACTCATATGCCATCTTATTCCGAACTATTACTCACGATAGAATACGCTTAAAATTTATCTTACTTCTCCTCAGTACTACTACCTCCATTTATCCCTTTGTCAGTAGTCTTGTCGTAGCCATCCAGCAGAGCAGTACACAAGCAATGAAAATAAAATAAACATGAAAAAAAATAAAGAATGCTGTTCCTTGATTATTACGAGTCTAACTCTTCCATAACTGTCCATATATATTTTTTAAAAAAAAGAATTACTCGCATGCCGCCCTATGGGCTATTGCGAGAGTGGCATCTCTACTTTTGGAAAATAGTTACATCATATGTGTCTTTCATTCTGCATTCATGTTCATTCTTTTTCTATTGTAGGTAGGTGCTGCACGTATAGGGTAGGCGTGTAGGTGATCTGGCGACCTGCGTCGGCTTGTACCCGAGTTTTCGCTTCCAGATCATAATTTGCCTTGGCAGGATGTCCCTTCTATATCCTACGTATCAATGTTTGTCAATGTGGCTCCCGCATGGGGCTCCGTTAGCCTGCCTTACCGAGCTCTTGATCACCTCCATATTAGGAAACCCTTCAACGATCTAGCTGACACACCTCAATCAACTGAACGTGTCCTTTTTTTTTCTCAACCAGTTACCACCGCCCTCCCGGGTTACCTGCGCTTAAAACATTTCCCCATCCAGCCATTTCACCGTGCTGCTCCCCGCCCTTCCCGTCCTGTATAGCGTCCCCCACAAGCACGCTAACAGGGTATATAGCAAACCCGTACCCCTTCAGTTAGGGAGCATACTCCTGGTCCCCTTTCCCCACGTCTCATCGCCCTGGCTCACACAAAATCATCGCTTGCGCAACGCTCACAGCTCGAAACCTCACAGAACTCGTGCTTATTGTACTAGAAACAGCTCAAATTGTACCTTTTCGCGATTCTTGTTTCGTAAAGTAAATCAATAAAGTTTCAAATCCTTCCAAAAGTGTCAAAGATGGCTGGAAAGACCGTAAAGAAGTCCGGTGCTGCTGCTACTGCTCGCACTCCGATTGTTCGTAAAGCCGTGAAAGGAACTCCAGGCTACATGCAGCCAACGTTGGCCTCAAAGGCAAAAGCGATGAGAAGACCTCTGGTACAGGAGGAGAATCCAGGCTGGTTTGATGTGATGCATCGCGTCGCAGCTTGGGTTACATCGCTTGAGCCCTACTGTGAGGGGACGGAAGAAGACTTCATGAGTAGGGCCTCCTCCATTAATGTCCCCTATGGGGATCATGAGAAGCTGCACAGCGACTCTAGTCGTGTACACCCCCCTGCCTCCTCGATCACTTCCACCACCTCCTCCCATGCCATCCCCTCTGGAGGACGCTCCCACGTTCCTCGTAAGACTTATGGGAGCCTCCAAAGAAGCTCTCGTGTCCCTCCACCGGCCTCATCCACCACCTCATCCACCTCATCCATCGCTGTCCCCTCTGGGGGCCGCTCCAACATCCCGCGAGGGAGCTATCAGAGGTTGCACTGCCGCTCTCATATCCCTCCCCCTTCTACTTCTTCCACTTTTTCCCACGCCATCCCGTCCAGGTGGCGTTCCCACATTCCACGCAGAACTTACCCGAAGCCGCACGGCAGCTTTCAGATAATACCCCCTGCCTCCACCACCTCCACCGCTTCCTCCATCGCTGTACCCTCAGGGGGACGTTCCCACATCCCACGTGGGAATTACAAGCAGCTTCATGGCTGCACGTAAGAGTAGTCTGCACAGGCATGTACCCCCTCAGATTCCCTATTGCTGTGCAAAGCTAGGATGCTGCCAAATAACTTTTGTTCTGTAGGGCTGGTTCCACAAGGAGCGTTTACAACCCCAATGAAGGTCGTCGACAAACACAGCTTTCCCAACCGCGGGGAGCAGGGGGATTCTCCTTGAATACACAAATGTTTTATCATGGTTTATGATATTGCCCATAAGACTGTCCAGGAGAAAGGATGATTTGGGTCCACGGGGGGACGGAAAGGGGGAAGGAGGCTCATTGGTTGCGGTTTGAGGTTTCTGTTTATTTCCGGTTCTTGGTCGTTGGTTTCTGGTATCTGGTTTCTGGAGTATGGTTTCTTTTTTCTTTGGTTACGTTTTTTGTATTTTTGCTTTTGTTTCAATAGAGATATTCAAATACTGTACTGTACTGTATCATTATTTCGAATTATGCAGTGAGTATCAACAAGTGTCATCGATTGGCTGTTCTTTGTGGTTTTTGCCTTTTGCCTTCGAGGCTAAACTCTGGCCCGTGATTGTTCTCGTACCCAGCCTGAGAGACGGTGTGCTGCCAAGAAATAATAGCAAAGACACCGTCGGCCAAGCCATGGCGGAGGCCGAAAATAATAGTCTGGGCACGAGGACAGCCCGTGATACATACAAAGTCAGTCCCCACCTACGTAATTGTCATTTGTAAAATTCACGTTTGTTATGACAGGAATAATACCGCATTCAATAACAACTAAGCACTTCTACTTCCACGCCTTTTTGTAAAAAAACAAAAGAGTTGCTTCCATCGTCCCCAGGCAAACACACAAACAATTCTTCTCCCTTAGAGTGTCCCCGACGGCACATTCATCGCACCGACGCCCCATTCCGCATCCCGGCCGCTCAACCATTTCCCCGCTCCTGCATTCCAGCATCCGAATGAGCAGCTAGATTAGCGTTCGTCCCAACATCAATTCTCATCCCCCGACCTTCCATCGCGAATTCCTCTAACTTCTCAAACTTTCTCTACCTTTGATGCACACATCGTTGCAAGCTCACCTCCATCTTCCCATAATCCCCCCATTCATTGCTATCCCGATCCCATTGCACCTTATACCGGCATCTCCCCTCACGCCGCCTCTTTTCCCACAATCATTCAGATCTAAACCTCTCCCATTGCCCTGCCCCTCAACTCTCCTATGTCCTCTCTATCATCTCCCATGATCCCACCGAGACGCTTCTCTAGATGGGTTAGCAGATACCACTGGATGCATGCAGTAGAGCTCTAGCAGCTCCAATTAGTAGGCCTGCACACCTACCCATTCTCTTCACAGGTAAACGGACCCGTCATCAATGGCGACAACATGGAGGCTACGGAAGATAGCCTATACCGCTGCTCTAATCCTTTGTCAGTCTAGCCAGAACCTTGTTTCCAAGTGCAAACAATTGAGGCAACCTACTCTCATCATAGTACAAGGAGCCAGAGCTTTTTTTTTTTTTTTCTATATCATTACTCGTGTGCGGCGCTGTGGGCTATGACGAGATTAGTTACATAGGAGATATATAGGAAAATAAAATCGGAAAATAAATAAAGTGTGGCGTAAAATCAGCCTACTATCTCTCCATCCACCTCTATAAGTCCATCACGGGGTCCCCCTTCCCTTCGCCCGCGGCCGAGGGCCCATATAACACTTCCCTCCCCCTGGCCATTTCCTTCTCCACGTCTCGCGCCTGTCCCATAGGTGTGTCGCCGTTTCCTCCTCCCCTCCGCACCACCTGCATTCTGGGCTGTCTGCCTGGCCCACTGTGTGTCTTCAGGCCCTCGGGCCCTTCCCACCTAGTAGGCCTGCCAGTGTTCGCACCATGCCTCCCAGTCTCTGCAGTGGTCTATAGCTTAGGCCTAGCCTGTTCCTTTCCTGGGCTCGCTGTGCCTTTGCTGACATGCGTATGCCTGCTTCCGTGACTGTCTCCGGCTGGTAGGGTAGGAAGGCTCCTATCTTTGCCGCCTTGTCTGCTTCTCCATTTCCCTTGATGCCTTTGTGTCCCTTCACCCACATTATTGCTACGTCCAGGCCTCCCCCGGCCACCCTGTCCTCCCAGCCTCTTCTACACATTTCGCTGACGCCGTCCGGGGTTGGTTTTCCCTCCGCAATCTTTCTTGGCATGTCCACTGCTGTTTGAAATTAAGATCTCCTCATCCCCTATGGCTATTAGTTCAGCGTCGTTGACCGTAGTCCTTGTGCCCATGTATCCTGGTTCTCTTCGGCTGCCCTGCCATATACCTGCCCCCGTCCTCCCCTGGATCCTGCTGCCGTCTGTGTATACTGCCTTCCAGTCCTCTTCTAGCCTTTTTGAGTTTGCAAACACCACTTCCACAAGCAAACCCTTCGGGCTGTGCCATATATACCTCTTCGTCTAGACTTGGGTTTAGGAATGCAGTTACTACATCCCACTGGTCAATATCCCAGTCCTGCTCAGCTGCCATAGCAAAAAGCATTCTTAGTGTAGCAAATTTAGCTACTGGTGCGAAGGTTTCATCATAGTCAACACCTTCCACCTGCTCATAGCCTTTGATGACAAGGCGAGCCTTGAAACGAGTGCTGCCATCAGCATTCAGCTTCTTCTTGTATACCCATTTGCAACCGATCACACCCTTGCTCGATGGCGGGACTTGTACAAGCTCCCATGTATTATTTGCTATTAGAGAATTATATTCTTCAGCCATTGCTTCTTCCCATAGCACACAGTCAGGACTCTGTAGGGCTTGCCGGTAGCTAGTCGGCTCACTACCTGCATTTCTTGCTGTTGCATTGGTATGGAGAGCTTTTGGATGTAGGTCGAATCTCCTTAGAGCATTCACCAAGCCATTTAGAGCGTCAAGTCTTTTCTCGTCAGGTGTGACTTGTAGGGTTCCAGATTCTATTGCGTGGCAGCATATAGAGATCTCTTCACTATCATGAGCAGTATGATCAGTGGACATATGTATTGTGCGGTGCATGGCTACCTGGCTTGCAGAAGCTTTGTCTGTGGGTTCATCAACTATCTCAGTGATCTTGGAATTATTTAGCCCGTCATTAGGCTCTGGATGCATAGCTTTTTCAGCCTCAGGCTCTGCAGCCTTCTCATTCGCATTCTCTGTACTTGAAGCAGTTGTAGTTGTATCTAACTGTGTGATATCTTCGAGAATGTCATCCATAATATCTGGTTTTGAAGGTAATTGCATTGTTTCGTCGAAAATGACATTAGCTGCATTGACTACTCTATTACTTACCGGATCCCATACTCGCCATAATTTGGAAGTATCATCCACATAAAAATGCAGCGTTGGGACTTGGGTTGTAGTTTTCCACGTTTTTGCTTTGGTAAGTGTACATAGGCTGCACATCCAAAAATTCGGAGATGGTTGAGATCTGGTTTTTGACCACACCAGACTTCAAAAGGGGTTAAATTATCCAGCGACCTTGTAGGGCATCGATTTTGAATGTAAACTGCAGTGGCTGCTGCTTCAGCCCAGAATTTATGTTCCAGATTTGCCACATATAGCATTGATCGAACCATTTCCTCAATTGTTCGAATTTTGCGTTCACTGACACCATTTTGATGTTGAGTGTATGGAGCAGAAGGTTCGAATATAATGCCACTCTTTTGTAAGATGTTCTTGAATATTCTATTGTCATACTCACCAGTCCCATTGTCACATATAAATCTCTTAATTTTTCTTTGAAGCTGGTTTTCAACTATGGCCTTGAATTGTTGAAATATATCACATATTTCGGAGGCGGTTTTTGATTTAAGTGTGTATAGCCAGCACTTGCGAGTGTGGTCATCGATATATATGATAAAATAACGAGATCCAGCAAGGGATGGAGGAAAAGGACCAGCAGAATCTGAGTGTATTAGGGTAAGAGGTTCAGTAGTGCGTGTTGATGGAATTCGGTTGATGGTAACATGTTGCTTGCCTTGCAGACAGGGGGCGCATTTAGGTTCCAGAGATGCTGGGTCACTAGAGGTATTGGCAACAGGTATTGATATTCCTGTTGCAATTCCATCGGCCAGAGCTTTGACTGATGTGGTATTGACATGTCCGAGCCTTTGATGCCATAGGTCAAGGTTGGAGCTTGTAGCTGTAAGTGCACTATTGGCACTTACTTCCGTTTTGGAGAGGTAGGTGACATTTAACTGGTACATATTGCCTGTGTGTTTAGTTCTGATAAGTATTGACCGTTTGTTAGAATTCAAGATAGTACAAGCTCCTTCTCCAAATAAGACATAGCATCCAGCTAAATCTGCCTTCACTACTGAAAAGAGATTACAACCCAGGTCAGGGATGTATAGAACATTAGTAGGGGTAATATCCAAGCCGTTATGCCCCTTTATATAGATATCCCCAATAGCTTTAGCTAATACAATATAGTTGTCTCCTAAGCAAACCCGTCGAGGTTTTCGTAACGTTCTAACCGAGTGAAAGATAGAGAGAGAGCAGGCCATATGATCGCTTGCTCCAGAGTCGATGTACCACAGGTTTCGAGAGCATTGAGATAATGAAGCTCGTGTATGAGATGTCCTGGCTTTGGGACAATGCCAACATGTAATCGTTTTCGGTATGTATTCATTTCTTTTACCACCACGTCCACGCCCACGGTTTGACCTTCTTCCTCTGAATCTGTTGCCTCTTCCACATCCTCCTTCATGGTGGCTATTTGAAGTCATGGCGTTGGATGTATTATTTTGTAATAAGCTCTTCTCATGACTGCGGAGTGAGCTTAGTACGTAGGATCGAGTTTGCATTTCTGCTGGCTGGTTGCAAATGATGTTGACAATTGTCTCATATGATGTAGGTAAGGAGGTGAGGATGTGAGAGATAAAAGTACTCTCATCAATTTGTTGAGAAGTGTGAGCAAGGCGTTGTTGGTAAGTTAATAGATGAGAAATGTAGGAATTGAGGTCTTTTCCCTCGTCGAGACGTTGGCGATGGAATTCTCGAAGTAGTTGCGTTGGACCAGCACGGCTTTCTTCAGTATTAAGTTCTGATTTGAGAGTTGTCCATTATTAATACAGGATCATGAAGACCAGTAACATATGCTTGTATTAATGCTGAAATCGATCCATATAGTGTGGCTGTTGCTCTGTTCTTGCGCAAATGAAAGTTCTTGAGTTTTTTGTTATATCCAGCTTGTGCTTCTGCATGAGCTTTATCTTGAGCTTGAGTTTCAGGCACCGATGAGCCGCTAGTGCGTGTTTGCCTGCTGGGGCCAGGTTCTTGTGGTGCAATAATGGGTGCTTCTGGTGTGGTGGTAACCACGGTACCGATGGAAAGAATAAGGCCATACGCGGGCCGGAGCGGTACTCAGCGGTAGGGCCACATGATGACACATGGGAAGAAAACTATGATTAAGAAGCGAGATATGTATGTATAGGCTCAGTTAGAAGGCAAAGGCGGTCTATAAATTGGATGTAGATAGGACTGTGGAAGCAGCAACGGACAGACATACGCGGATATATACAGACATGGCCAGATATGGACACGCACAGACAAGACAATTGAAGACTCTTTTCTTGACATTTGATTATTGAGGCCGCCCTTGAGGCTTCGTTCCGCCAGCTCTAGATACCGGTACCCGTGCGAAACAGTGGATGCTGTTGAGCCGTCATCACACTGGAGCTTTCTCTGTACCCATAACTATATCCCACGCAAGATCAGCATCAATAAGATACCTAACTCCTTCACTCCAGGCATGATAGTTATCGCTTGTGAGCTTTGGAACTGATCCATGCTTGTTGGTGTAAATCTCAGCGGTCGGTGCAGGTGTTGCGATTGAGGAGGTCATGTCGAGTAGATGATGTGTAGAAAATTTGAGGTTGAAGTGTAAGGTGAAAAGGCGAGAAATTGTTGAAGTGCGACTTTAGTGCGGTAGATGATTTAGCACTCCGGCTCATAACCTGAAGAAAATATCTAGAATTATGTAGTAGGCTTCATATAGTATTGTTCACTCTTATGACTTGTGTATTAGATGTGCGATATGTGCTCCTAACATCCAACTATTTATAGACATGAGCTGCTAGCAAATTGTGCGAGTATTAAGGTTGCTCATTATCACAACACGTATCCACAACGTAGATTCCTCATCTCATGGAATAACCTTATACCATAATCTCGGTTCATAATCTCGGTTCATAGTCTCGGTTCTTGTGTGTCGCATAATCTTCAACATGCTGATTGCGCTGAAATATTTAGGTTTCGATTATAGTCCATTCGTCTTACGGTCCTTAGCATTCAGATTACGGCATGCTGCAAAAAGATAGAGCCTGCTAAGGGCATACAACAGACAACCATTATCTTCCAAAAGTAACTCATGTTCCCACAAATGTGCGGAAATACGAATAGGGATCTGCAGCCTGCTCTTGTTTCTACTTATCTCTAGGATATGCAAAAGGAAATATTTACAGTACAAGGCACCGTTTACGTTCGACAGTCGAACCCACAAATACACACGTTTATCACTGTCATAATCTAAACTCTGGTCCTCAGAAACAAATGCAGTTTGGATTTAGAAAAAGGAACATAACAAGAAGCACACCAAAATCGAAACACGATGAGAAACTGCATACGGCTAATGACAAAAACCAAATATAAAGCAAAAAACAAACGAAAAAACACGATGACCAACTGTTTTCCCAAACTCCAATACCAATAACCAATAACCAGTCTACCCACAAAACCCCAAACGAACACCTTGGAACCAAAATCCCGTCGACCTATCAAATCCTTTTTCCAAAACGCCATCCTATCGACTTCACTTTGGGACTAGGTTATATACTTTCCAATACCGATTTTCATTCCAGCCATGCGCTAATTCACAAGAAGGAACCTTTGTGCGCTGCTCCCCTTCAAAATAATAGGGAAGATTATCTTGCCTATTCCCTCACAACATTCATCGAAATCTTTCTGGGGATCTTGCATCCCTGGATATACCTTGCAGAAACGGTCCTTGCACTCATGCCCTCAGAGTCCACATTTTCATTTCCCTTCACCGGACGAGGAATCATGGAACGCCTGCCTGCGATTCCCCGCTCATGGGAGGCAGCTTTGGCCTCTTCCGCCTTTGTGGAACTAGCAGCATAGTATCCAGACTCAACTCGTTTCACTGGTGTTGGGATCATAGAGACAAAGCCAGGCTTGGCAGTTTGTTGGTCATAGAAGGAGGTAACCCTGGAATGGGTGACTACAGTGCTTGTGGATGCCATTTGGGACTGGCAGGGTCTTGGGATTTTGGAGATGAAGCCAGAGAAGGCTGGACTGGCTTCCTCGATGGCTTCAGAACTATATTCACTGCAACTAGAGAACCCAGTGGAGCTCTTTGTCTCAGCTTCAGAGCTTGTGATGGATTCTCCATAGGAGGAGACTTCGTAGAGACTAGCAGAAGCTTTATTTTGGAAAGGGGTAACAATAGTAGTTACGTTATTTTCCACCTTGTTGTCCAAGACATATGTAGAAGCAGAAAGATCGCTGTCAACAGCGTTGTGTACGATGTCCCTAATTTCGCTGCTTTGGACCTTGAATAGCTCATAGGTTATTGGTTTCTGGGATTGTGCCTCGCACGTGAACTTGGTTTCCTCATTCTTCATCGGAAGCTCAGTGTTTTCAGTATCATGCTCACATTCACGCTCATAGTACTCGACGTTAAACTGTTCACCGTCGTTTTCATGAATCACAGTAGAAGTACCAGCTGTCTCCAAGCCAAACATAGCACGGAAATTAAAAGGTTTTAAGAACCCGGCTGCTGCTGCAGTGCCAGCAGTCGCCGCAAACCTAGCAGAGCGAAGCCCGACGTGAGCAGTAGTAACTGCAGCGGATCTGTTCGCGAGAGCAAGAATACGAGAAAGGTGAGAGGATGCAACTTGGGGATCCTCAGGGGGAATAGTCATAGAGGGAGTACGAGTAACTTGGGTAGGTTCCAGTCGAGTGAGTCTGTGACCCTCAGAGCTACGAATGTGGGCTCGAGCTACGAAAGGAACGAAGGCTTTTGTCACTTCTTTTGCTTTCTTTGCCTCAGTGGGCATTGAATAACGAGGAATATTTGTAGTGAGAACAGGGAGAACAGGGTAGGACGTGGCAGTCTCAACTGGAAGAGAGACAGCGGTTAACTTTGCAGCAGCCATCTCGACTTTGCACAAGAAATACGAGGTGTCTTGGGATAAAACTTGTATCAAGGTATTCTGCGGAGCAGCGGGAGTCTTTTGAGCACTTTTGAGTAAGATCTGAGTGTGGTTTGTGGGAGTTGAGCGCTTTGTGGTGTTTGACAGTGGGCTTTGGAACAGTGGGTACGATGGGGTCGAGCGATGGGGAATGCTGTCCAAGTGGAGGGGTACGGGTTTAGTATATAGTCGAAAGCGCGGGGCGCAAAGGAAGCTATGCCTGGTGGGGATTTGTGGGGAATCGCTATTGAGGGTTCTGAATTGGGGAAAAATGTGACTTGGCTAGAAGATCTCCGGCTGGGTCGGAGAGGGCAGATGAGCGATTAAAAATGGTTTAAGCGACCAGACCAGCTTGCCTATATAAGAGTCACTCTCCCAAGCCCTCAACTAGGGAAGAGAATGAACATGAATGCAGAATGAAAGACACATATGTAACTATTTTCTGAAAGTAGAGATGCCGCTCTCGCAATAGCCCATAGGGCGGCATGCGAGTAATTTTTTAAATATATTGACAGTTATGTAAGATTAGTCTCGTGATAATAAAGTAACAGCATTCTTTATTTTTTTTCATGTTTATTTTATTTTCATTGCTTGTGTATTGCTCTGCCGGATGGCTACGACGAGACTACTGACAAAGGGATAAATGGAGGTAGTAGTACTGAGGAGAAGTAAGATAAATTTTAAGCGTATTCTATCGTGAGTAATAGTTAACGATGGGATGGCATACGAGTAATGCAATAAAAAAAAGTCTCATGATACTTTACTTATCTATAAAGTATACAAATATACCTGCCCACACTCCGAACCAGACTAGCACAATACCCTTTACGGTAATCTTCCAGAATCGACTGCCGGGATGGGAGAGGTTCAGGGTAACATGTGTTCTCGTAGCCAGACGGGCACTGAGTGCTGCCAAGAGGTGCAAAGACCCAGTGCTAACTGGTAACATACCAATACAGGTAAGGAGTTACCTAACTGGTTTTTTTTTTTTTTTTTTTTTTTTTATTTCACGTGACCCCGCTTGTAGCTGTTCGCCATGGCAGGGCTACCTAACTGGTTCAGTGGCAGGTAGATGACTATATACTAAAACTTGTGGAATGGAGACATCGATTGGTATACTGTAGGTGCGGGTGACGCGACCAGTTAAATGATTACAAACTCGTAATACTTTACATAACTGAAAGCGAATCAAGAGGAGAGTAAACCATTCGGAACAGCTCTATTGAAACTAATACGCCATAACTAGAAAGCCAAAAAAAAAAAAAAAAAAAAAAAAAAAAAAAAAAAAAAACAGACAGAACAAAATCAAAGAACGAATAAAAACAGAAAGACAAAACAGAACTTTTTTGAAACTGTAGCTAACAATCCCTCACTCCGCCTTTACCGTCCTCAAGTGTCCCCAAATCTCCCCTTGTATTGGCATTCTGGTTGACACTCGTTGGCGTTCTGGCAGGTGTCATCAGTACTTGCGACTTAATGATGAGCTACAAGGAATTTGTCGGAGTACTCACCAAGAACCCCCTCAGTTCCCAATAGCTAGGAAAACCCTGCTTGTCTAATTTTTCCAGGACAACGGCAAACTTCATTGGGGTCGTTGATGCTCCTCGTAGTACCAGACATGCTAACAAAAGTTATTGGCAGCATCCCAGGTTTGAACAGCATAAGAGAATGTGAAAGGATACATCATACCTAGGCCACTCCTAGTTACCGGCAGCCATGGAGCTTCTTGTAATTCCCACGTGGAATGTGGGAACGCCCTCCAGAGGGAATGACATGGGAGGAGGCGGAGGGGGACGAAGGGGCAGGTATACAAGAGCTGCTGTGCAGCCTCAGATAATTCCGACGCGGGGCGTGGGAGTGTCCCCCAGAGGGGACAGCATACAAGAGTGCGGTGGAAGTGACGGAGGCGGGAGCAGGATGGGCAAGAGAACTACCGTGAAGCCTCTGGTAATTCCCACGAGGAACGTGGGAACGTCCCCCAGATGGGATAGCATGGGAGGAAACGGTTGAAGCGATGGAGCAGGCCCTGCTCATGGGTATTATTGTCACGGCTTGGCGTGCCATGGCGGCAGAGGGAAGCTGATTACTAGTACGTGTGGACGTCTAAGGGAGCCAAGATCCTTGACCACGTGCGCAAACGTAAGCGAGTCGCTGACCGGCCCGTACGGATACTCCTATATATACCGACCGCACTACCGGGTGGTACCGGTAGTTCTACCTTTTGGTGCAACGGTTTGCAAACGGTCGGTTGCAATCCGTAACAATTATCTCTTCAGATGCGTTTTCAAAGGTATGGCAGTAAAGGAAGTCTTCTTCCGTTGCCTCAAAGCAGGGCTCAAGCGATACTACCCAAGCTGCGACGCGATGCATCACATCAAACCAGCCTGGATTCTCCTCCTGTACCAGAGATCTTCTCATCGCTTTTGCCTTTGAGGCCAACGTTGGCTGCATGTAGCCTGGAGTTCCTTTCACGGCTTTACGAACGATCGGAGTGCGAGCAGTAGCAGCAGCACCGGACTTCTTTACGATCTTTCCAGCCATCTTTGACACTTTTGGAAGGATTTTCTAGCTTTATTGATCTACTTTATGAACAAGGGACCACAAAAAGTACAATTCGAGCGGGTTTTGAGTACGATGAGCACGAGTTTTGCGTGGGTGTTGTGTGCGAGCGAAAATTTTGTGCGAGCGAGGACGATGAGAGTGAGGAAACGGGGGACAGGAGCATGAGCTCTAACTGGAGGGGTACGGGTTTGCTATATACTCTGGTAGCGTGCTTCTAGGGGGAGGCTGCACGGTATTGGAAGAGATGTGGAGGAAATGGCTGGATGGAGCAGGTGAATTTGATGGTGGAGGATTTCCTATTTTGGATGTTTTTCCTTAGGTTAACCAAACCTTCATACGTACTAGTATGCCAAGAAACTGGCTATACATACTTATTTCTTAAGTACGTACATCGTGATGGACGCGAATTCGGCTACTAACCGATGGAGATGCCAGGTATGTACATTAATATCTACCTACTTGTACCTAGTGCCTATCTACCTAAGTACCTATCTACAACCTATTCACTAACCCAGCACAAATAGAGCCGAGAAGGGAGATACGAAGAATGGACGCTGACATACCTCTCAGCAGCTTAATCTGATTTCAGAAGCTCGGGATTCAATCAAGACACGAGCTCCATTTCGTACATCCTCTCGCCATAGCCCTTCGGGCGGCACGCGAATAAAGATATAAGAAATAAAAAATGAAATATCGCATGTCCACCACGTTACTCAAAACGCCGCGCCGAGAGTTCTACAAAAGACCTACCGTATAATATACAACTTGACAACTTGTAAACCTATACTGTCTACTAGATTCGTCCACTGAATTTATATCCGTAAAGGTGATTATTTTAAATACCTGGTGAAGCGGATTTCCAAGTTTGAGATGGTTTCAGGGTAACGTACCTGGTCGTGGGCTGCGGAGTTTTGGTAACGTGGTCGCATTCTTAAAAAGTTCATGCAGAATAAACGAATAAAATAGGCGTGTCTGTGGTGATAGATAAATTACACATAACTGACCGTCTTGGTCGGGGACGCGCAATTCAGAGTTGTGTTAATACTAGGGATGGTAAAGACTTACATTCTTTGGCGAGGCGAGGCTTCCCTAGCCCCGTCGCTGGTCTTCTCTCGTACCTACCTCCAGCAGCTCATCTTTATGATGTTTGTCTCTGCACGCGTTCTCCTTTTCTCTAAAAGCTCGCTCCCGACACGTTTCAGCCTCAAGAACCCGGATTATATACATACGCAAGCATGCTCCTCCACTCACCTGCTCGTTTTCCCGCGTGCTGCCCATCACTCTACCCCTTCTTGTCCTGTAAAGTAATTCCAGTCATCCGAGTGGCGGTTAGGCTTACTCCTCTTCAGGAACCCACTTGTCGGTAAAACGCACTAAGCTCTTCTAACATGTTTTACTCCTTTCTCAGCTCTCCTCTTTAGGTAGCTCTAGCACTTCAGTAATTTCCTCCTCTTCAAGAATCACCGCTACCCCAACATTCCCTGGGACACATCTATTGTGTAAACCCAAGACACCTAAACGGCTATCGTGGCAAACTCAAGCCATCTTTAGACCCCTTTCCCACAACCTGGCAACTTTTCCCGCCGCCCGTTTATGTCAATCTCCGTCGAAACACACACTTATCATTGCCCACAAGCATGATAATGAATGTATCATCGTATAAATTCCCAACCAATAGGTCCCACTTTTTGATTTGCATATACCCGTCCGTTGTTCGCTGAGTAAACTGCGCTGCAGCAGAGGGAATCGCGGGAGATTTTCTTGTTTCTAATTTCGGAAAATTTCCCAGATTCCGGTGGCTAAAATGTCACGTATGCTTGCCTTTTGTAACGGAAGGCTGTGGCGACGTGTCCCTATCCATGAAATATACGTATATTTTTTGTGAGCAGCAGTGTACTACCTAGGCTAGGCCCCTTAAGCAGCCGATAGGGCTTAGAAATCACGGCCATCGGGTGTTGGAAATCCTCGGATATCCAGAAGGGTATTGTGCTGTGAACGAACAGACTACAGATCCTGTATGCCGTTACTGGTAAGTCGTCTGTATCTCCGGGTGTACAAGAAAGGGGGTCTTTAGATTCTTTTCTGGCTTGGTAAGTACAGAGACACTGTCACTAGTAGTCTAATCCGACTAACTGTTGTCGGGTCCGATATGTGTCCAGTATTCTGGTTGTGTATCCAGTGCGCATCTGGTAATCATCGCATTGCTTGCTGCAGGATGTGGAGGAGGTCGCAGTTGCCTGGTTGAGGGCTTGGGAGGAGTGACTCTTATATAGGCAAGCTAGCGGCAGGCTTGGCCAGGTCGCTTACACCCATTTTTAATCGCTCATCTGTCCTCTCCGACCCAGCCGGAGAGATCTTCTAGCCAAGCCACATTTTTCCCCAATTCAGAACCCTCAATAGCGATTCCCCACAAATCCCCACCAGGCATAGCTTCCTTTGCGCCCCGCGCTTTCGACTATATACTAAACCCGTACCCCTCCACTTGGACAGCATTCCCCATCGCTCGACCCCATCGTACCCACTGTTCCAAAGCCCACTGTCAAACACCACAAAACGCTCAACTCCCACAAACCACACTCAGATCTTACTCAAAAGTGCTCAAAAGACTCCCGCTGCTCCGCAGAATACCCTGATACAAGTTTTATTCAAAGAAACCTCGTATTTCTTGTGCAAAGTCGAGATGGCTGCTGCAAAGTTCACCGCTGTCACCCTTCCAGCTGAGACTGCCACGTCCTACCCTACTCTCCCTGTTCTCACTACAAATATTCCTCGTTATTCAATGCCCACTGAGGCAAAGAAAGCAAAAGAAGTGACAAAAGCCTTCGTTCCTTTCGTAGCTCGAGCCCACATTCGTAGCTCTGAGGGTCACAGACTCACTCGACTGGAACCTACCCAGGTTACTCGTACTCCCTCTATGACTATTCCCCCGGAGGATCCCCAAGTTGCATCCTCTCACCTTTCTCGTATTCTTGCTCTCGCGAACAGATCCGCTGCAGTTACTACTGCTCACGTCGGGCTTCGCTCTGCTAGGTTTGCGGCGACTGCTGGCACTGCAGCAGCAGCCGGGTTCTTAAAACCTTTTAATTTCCGTGTTATGTTTGGCTTGGAGACAGCCGGTACTTCTACTGTGATTCATGAAAACGAAGGTGAACAGTTTAACATCGAGTACTATGAGCGTGAATGTGAGCATGATACCGAAAACACTGAGTTTCCGATGAAGAACGAGGAAACCAAGTTCACGTGCGAGTCACAATCTCAGAAGCCAATAACCTATGAGCTAGTCAAGGTCCAAAACAGCGAAATTAAGGACACCGTAAACAACACTCTGATCCCTGTTGACAGCGATCTTTCTGCTTCTACCTATGGCTTGGACAACATGGTGGAAAATAACGTAACTACTATTGTTACCCCCTTCCAAAATAAAGCTTCTGCTAGTCTTTACGAAGTCTCCTCCTATGGAGAATCCATCACAAGCTCTGAAGCTGAGATAAAGAGCTCCGCTGGGTTCTCTAGTTGCAGTGAATATAGTTCTGAAGCCATCGAGGAAGCTAGTCCAGCCTTCTCTGGCTTCATCTCCAAAATCCCAAGACCCTGCCAGTCCCAAATGGCATCCACAAGCACTGTAGTCATCCATTCCAGGGTTACCTCCTTCTATGACCAACAAACTGCCAAGCCTAGCTTTGTCTCTATGATCCCAACACCAGTGAAACGAGTTGAGTCTGGATACTATGCTGCTAGTTCCACAAAGGCGGAAGAGGCCAAAGCTGCCTCCCATGAGCGGGGAATCGCAGCCAGGCGTTCCATGATTCCTCGTCCGGTGAAGGGAAATGAAAATGTGGACTTTGAGGGCATGAGTGCAAGGACCGTTTCTGCAAGGTATATCCAGGGATGCAAGATCCCCAGGAAGATTTCGATGAATGTTGTGAGGGAATAGGCAAGATAATCTTGCCTATTATTTTAAAGAGGAGTAGAGCACAAAGGTTCCTTCTTGTGAATTAGCGCATGGCTGAAATGGAAATCGGTATTGGAAAGTACATAACCTAGTCCCAAAGTGAAGTCGATAGGATGGCGTTTTGGAAAAAGGATTTGATAGGCCGACGAGATTTTGGTTCCAAGGTGTTCGTTTAGGGGTTTTGTGGGTAGACTGGTTATTGGTATTGGAGTTTGGGAAAGCAGTTGGTCATCGTGTTTTTTCGTTTGTTTTTTGCTTTGTTTTTGTTTTTTTTCATTAGCCGTATGCAGTTTCTCATCGTGTTTCGATTTTGGTGTGCTTCTTGTTATGTTCCTTGTTCTAAATCCAAACTGCATTTGTTTCTGAGGACCAGAGTTTAGATTATGACAGTGATAAACGTGTGTATTTGTAAATCCGTCTGTTAAACGTAAACGGTGCCTTGTACTGTAAATATTTGCTTTTGCATATCCTAGAGATAAGTAGAATCAAGAGCAGGCTGCGGATCCCTATTCGCATCCAGGTATTTCCGCACAGTTGTGGGAACATGAGTTACTTTTGGAAGATAATGGTTGTCTGTTGCATGCCCTTAGCACGCTCTATGTTTTTGCAGCATGCCGTAATCTGAATGCTAAGGACCGTGAGTAAGACGAATGGAGTATAATACGAAACCTAAATATTTCAGCGCAATCAGCAAAGTACTTAGTCAAAGTTGACCTCCTATCTTACCATCATGAACCAGTGAACCCCCGCCGGCGAACAGGCAAGGACCATTGAAGCTGAGAAGCCCCTCAATACGAGAAATATCTCGCCATCAACGCTCTTTGGAGCCCCCTCGTAGATTCGAAGGAATCCCGTATCCAGAATGAGCAGTATTTAAAACCGCCCCGATATCTAATCAAGGTACAGCAGACTGGACCAGTTAGTAAATTGTAGCTCAACGGGATTTCATAAGATTGAATGTTCCAAGTGCTGGCAGCAAGCTGTCATGTCGAATTCTTGTGCACTTGCAATAACTTGTATATATTATCTCCCCAATTAATCTCATGTCTAGGAGCTGACAATCTAGGGCGAGTCTGCGGTTGTTAATTGATCTTTAGAGAGTAGTCAGTTGTTACCATACCTATTGACGCAATAATAGCACACATTGTGAGAGGTGGTCCTGTCAGCTATGACGTGCAATGCTGTGGCTGCTCGACACGGAAAGGAGGTGCTGAAACCAAGCGGATGCCTTCATTCTATGCGGCTTTGGTGGGGATTTTTACCACCCGTTTCACAAATTGACATTGCCTCATGCTACTTTGGTGGTTGCTTCTCATGTCCCAGTGATAGATTGAAAAACAGTATGGACGTCCTTCATAACCATCTGCTGCACAGGACGTCCTCCTTTTGATTTCGTACCGAAATGACAAGGACAGTCCGGATATAGCTATCAAGGATTTCTTGTAGAAAAGTTTCATGCATATGAGTGAACGCAAAGACCAGACCGTATTGTACTCTCAGTTGGCATTATTGGGTCGAGGCAAGCGTCAACCTCAACTAGAAAAGAGATTTTTCAGTTTCATTAAAACATAAGTTCGATGCCCAAGCTTTTCGATGCAAACTTTCCATTCTTTGCTTGATTAAATATCAAATAATTCCCCGAGTGAACTGGGAATCACTTGTCCACCAGATATTGTGCAACCAGTGGAGAACGGTTATTCTGCACTACTTACTCGATATTTAAATGTTATTATTCACTTTCCTAGTTCACATCAATGAACGGCGTTGCGTGCGAAAAAGTCCCAGTACTAGAATCTGAGAGATTTGCTCTTTAGCCAACACTGATGTCCGGAGATTTTTGCTGTTCGTGCGTCATAGCTGCGGTGACTCGGTCAGGCAACCGAAACCACAACCCGATCACTTTCTCACACACTCTTCCGTCCTTTTGGAGTAAGTATTTAGGAATGCATGGAGTGGTTTAAATACATGTGTACATGTGCTATTGATGTGAATGATTAATATCAATTCATGGTGAGATGGCCGAGTTGGTCTATGGCGCCAGGTTAAGGAACCATTCTTAGCACAAACCTCCTGGTAGGGAAACCTGCGTGGGTTCGAATCCCACTCTCATCAACAATTTTTTTTTTTTTGCCCACCAGGGCTTTGATTTTCTTGATTCAGACAAAGTTACTGTTGTTCATCCATTTCTGATTGTATCATACATAGCAAATATTTTTATCGAGTCGCGGAAAGAAAGCAGGTAGTTGGGATGCATTTGAGCTCTCGCTTTCCCAAGATAAGAGATATTTACCATCCTTATGGATACCACATTACAACTGCACTGCGCGTCCACTGCCCCACGAGGACACGACATTGACAGTTTATACTTAACCTTATTCTAATCCTCATGTCGCAATATTTCTGCAGTCCGATAGTAATCAGAAGACGGCAGCCTGCGTCAAGTATCATTACCCTGAACCGTCTTCCTACCGATTTTGGAAGACTGCTGTATAGGGTATTAATGTACACTTTATGGATATGATTTTGATGGATATAATTTAGTGGAGATTGAGTAGCAGTATACACTTACAAGCAATTTTTATATGGTGAGCTGTTACTTCTAACGTCGGTGTTGTAATAATAAGTCTGCAACGAATATATGCAAGCTCAAGTTCCTTCCCTTCCAGTTTCGCATCACCACATATGTATCTTTCAAGAGGTACTTGCATACTTGACGTAAGTAGGCGTCCTCTCTCTAAAATTCAGGTTCGCCCCTTCTGTTCGAAGTACATATGTAGATAGGTACTGTCGGCTGGCAATCTAGTCTCATCTGGCACTCTGCATCGGTTAGTACCTCGAGTTTCGCTTACAGTGCCTTGGTATGAAATCACGTGCTGTCCCTGTAATGGTCCCTTCGCCTCGGTTAACCTTGTTTGTTATACCTCCATAATAGGAAATCCTCCACCATCCAGCTCACCCACTCCATTCAGCCATTTCCTCCATAACTCTTCCAATACCGTGTAGCGTCCCCCAAAAGCACGCTAACAGAGTATATAGCAAACCCGTACCCCTTCAGTTATGGACCATACTCCTGCTCCCCTTTCCTCACGTTCCATCGTCCTGGCTCACACAGAATTTTCGCTAACACCCTCGAAACCCCACGTAACTTGTCCTTATCGTACTCAAAACCGCTCAAATTCTACCTTTTCGTGATTCTTGTTCGTAAAATAGATCAATAAAGTTACAAATCCTGCACATTTGAAATGGCTGGAAAGATCGTAAAGAAGTCTGGTGCAGCTCCCGCTGCTGCCACTGTTGCTGCTCGCGCTCCCATCGCTCGTAAAGTCGTGAAAGGAACCCCAAGGTACATGCAGCCCACGTTGGCCTCAAAGGCAAAAGCGATGAGAAGACCTCTGGTACAGGAGGAGAATCCAGGCTGGTTTGATGTGATGCATCGCGTCGCAGTTTGGGTTACATCGCTTAAGCCCTACTGTGAGGGGGCGGAAGAAGACTTCATGAGTAGGGCCTCCTCCATTAATGTCCCCTATGGGGATCATGAGAAGCTGCACAGCGGCTCTAGTCGTGTCCACCCCCCTGCCTCCTCCATCACTTCCACCATCTCCTCCCATGCCATCCCCTCTGGAGGGCGCTCCCACGTTCCTCGTGGAGATTATCAGAAGCTACACGGTGGCTCTCGTGCCCCTGCTGCTGCCCTTGCCTATTTTACCTCCTCCGCCTCCTCTGCCGCTGTTCCCTCAGGGGGACGCTGCCACGTCCCTCGTGGGAGTTACGAGAAGCTGCACGGTAGCTCTCGTGTCCCTCAACCCACCCCCTTAGGGGGACGCTCTCAGATCCCTCGTAAGACTTATGGGAGCCTCCAGAGAAGCTCTCGTGTCCCTCACCCCGTCATATCCACCACCTCCTCCTCCTCCACATCCACCACTTCCTTCACCTCATCGGTTTCTTCCCCCTCTGGAGGACTCTCTAACGTCCCTCGTGGAACATATGAGAAGCTGCACGGCAGCTCTCGTGTTCCTCTCCCCGCCTTCTCTACCTACTCCGCCACCTCTACAGCCTTATCCTACGCCCTCCCGTCTAGCGGGCGTTCCCACATTCCTCGTGGGAACTATCAGAAGCTGCATAGCAGCTCTCGTATCCCTCCCCTTGCTTCATCCACAACCTCCCCCTCCTTCACCTCATCTGTCGCCGTCCCATCTGGGGGGCGCTCCAACATCCCCCGTGGGAATTATAAGAAGCTGCACGGCAGCTCCCGTGTCCCTCTTCCCGCCAGCTCCACCACTTCCACTGACTCCTCCTATGCTGTCCCGTCTGGAGGACGCTCCTGTATCCCTCATGGGAATTATAAGAAGCTGCATGGCAGCTGTCCTGGCCTTCCCTCCACCTCCACCACCTCCACCACCCCCACCACTCCCTCCCATATTGTCCCCTCCGGGGGGCGTTCTCACATTCCACGTGGGAATTATCAGAAGCTGCATGGCAGCTGTCATGTCATCCCCCCTGCCTCTATCACCTCCACAGCTTCCTCCCATGTTATCGCTTCCGGAGGGCGCTTCCACGTTCCTCCTGGGAGTTATCAGAGACTGCACCGCAGCACTCATAACCCTGCCCCTTCTATCTCCTCCGCCTCCCACGCCATCCCATCCGGGGGACGTTCCCATATCCCACGTGGGAATTACAAGCGGCTTCATGGCTGCAGATAACTGGATGCCGTCTAGGTAAGCATGTATCCCGCCGCCCTGCCATTCCCTCGTGCTGTAAAAAGCTAGGATGCTGCCAAATAACCTTTGTTTGCAAAGCCGGTACCACGCGGGGCGGTAATGACCCTAATTAGGGTCACCGTTGTACCGAAAAAATAATGTAGACAAGTAGGGTTTTCCTAGCTTTCGGGAACTGAGGGGATTCTAGGTGAGTAATGTCATCCCTTTACCCTGGCTTATGGTCATGTTGAAGGTACTGACGGTGCTGGCCAGAATACCAACTTGATATGCCAGGAGAATGGGAGGTTTGGAGACGTAGGAGGACGGTAATGTTTTTAAGAGACTTCGATAATTGCGGTCTCAAAAGGATCCTGTTTTGGGGCTTTTTTGGTTATTGCTTTTTGGTTTCTGGTGTTCGTTTTTTTGAGTTTTTGTTTTTGTTTTTTTTGTTTTCTTCGGTTGTTTATTGTATTTTTGTTTTTGCTTCAATACAGATATTCAAAATATGGATATTCATAGTGCTCTCGTACTTTTAGTACTTCTTCTGTGAAGTACTAAATTGTTCCAGTCCGCAAGATACAGTCTCGAGCTAGTTTCGTGCCCAGTTTAAAGATGCCGCGCTTTGCCGGTACAGCAACAGCATGTCAAAAAGTGTATTTAAGATCATACTAATTGTTAAACCTATTTGATCCATCCGCAGTTCTGGTTTATGACCCTTCGAAACCTGAATAGTGCTATCGTTATATATCAAGTCGGCTGCCGCTGATATGGTCCCCCTTCCCCACCATTGAGTAGTATAAGGTTACTAGTGTTGTTACATCTGCTACATTGCATAGGCGTAAGCCCGGATACTTACTGCTTTTTGAAACATTGAGGCTGTATTTTATTAGAGTTGTGAGAGCTTGTATTAAAGTCATAATAATGGAGTTTCATCAGAATCTCAACCCAGTCCACAAACCTTTCCAATGAACTCATACGTTGAATACCCAATAAACGTGAAGAACCTGGAAGTAAGTGTCGATCAAAGAGCTTTAATTTCAATACAGAAAAATACTCAACAGAGGTTCTCTAACTCTCAAGCAATGCCACTGATCATGACTTGCACTTCCTTAGATTTGAAAAATCCATTGTTAGGAGGGAGTCACAATTCAGGCATGGGAATATCATCTGCTGGGACACTCAGAGCTTGCCATTTGATATCAAGAACTCTAATATAACTCAAGTCAACTGAGATAATTGCGGAGTATCGGACGAGGTATAACTTCTAACCCCCACAATGATCCAAGAATTTCTCAATAATGAGTCGTAGAGGCATGTTGTCGCTGATTCAGCATACTCTAAATGGGCTTGAAGCACCTCACCTTATTTGGATTACTGTTAGTCTGGATGGCACTCCTACTGCAATATTTCAGCTGATCAATTAAGGTATTTACACGCAGCACTGTTTTTCTGTTATCGCCAAATTGCGTCCAATTTTGTGGCGATAATTCGACGTTTTAGGACAATGGAGAATTAGGCAGGCAGCCCTTGCTATCATCTCATTACATATAGCGAAGTAAGTATATAGCAGGGGAGGGTTTTAGAGGGCGAGATAAGACAGAACGGGAGGGATAATAACAGGCAGCTGAATGGTGAGGTTCAAGGCAGTGGAGAGCCCGAGCCTTGGTAACAAGGAGTTGAGGGGACTCACGCGCCTGCTTCAAGTAAGTCACGCTTTCGAGCGGAAAGAATTAATTAATTGCAGAAGTAATCTCTAGTATGTACAAGTCCCGTGACTTATATGTCCCTCGCAGCGACCTTCACAATTGCCACAGTAAAACTTTTCAAAACGCCACAGTCAACCAAACCGCCGGCCTATAATTCCTCCGTGTCGGTGCTAGGATTACGCCGTCGGTTCAACACTGCTAACGGGGAAGGGACCAGAAAGCTGAAAAAACGGCGGCACGCTGTGCGGCGACAGCAGGATGCCGGCGATTAGCCGGAAGGAAAGGCATCAAATTGAGAAGAAGAGGTGGCCAGCGCGGAGATTGATAGGCTCAAGGAGTTCGCAGAGGCGGTGGTATCCTAGTGGCCCTGCTCTGACGGGCTAGAGAGTGGGAGGTGAAGGACGCATGGGGGTGGCGGGGAGGCAAATTGGAGGGGCATGTAGGGAGTAGCTAAGTAGTCCCGCAGGACTGCACACGTGTACTGAAAAAAAAACAATATTGCCAAATATGAGTTATTCAAAACATCATCCTTTAAGAATATTATTGCAGGGTAATGTGGCATGAGCTGTTGCTCAAGCATATCACAGTGGCGACGTTTCCTCTCGCTCCAGCCCATTATGCTAACCAATTTGAAAACATCGCAGTGAATTTATCAGTGTGTGCTGGCGCAGCTTTGCAACGAGGCAAAAGCTCAGATGCAGGGGAAAATGCTGCGGCTATCCTAGTTTGAAGTGGGTGCTTCCGGCGTTTATGTAATGCAAAAGCGTGTGAAGGTGATACCTGCCAGCTCGCAAACAGGACTGAATTATTGCATGACTTCCTCATTGGCATGGATTGGCCAGTGTGGCGCGATAAACGCTGCTTGCTCAAACATACTTTACAACATACAATAATTCATGGGAGATCGAAGTAGCATCGACGCTTGCAGTTGCCCCATATATGAGCAGGTCTCTTTATAAAGCCCTATAAATCCACCGAGCTGAGAGCATAGGAGTTGATAAATCATCACTTTCAAGATGCCGCTGGTGGGAGATTTTTCGCATATGGAGACGCTGCAATTGAATGAGAGATTGACTTGGAAAAAGCAGCTCCGGAACGTACTGTCGACAGAGATAGAAGATAGAATTATCAACTTAGGCTTACCCTCACTCGCGAGAACCTTTGAAAATGATCGAGTTTACGTGCGGCAACTTGCTGCGCATTATCATTGATATATTCGAGGTTCAATACATGAAGATATGTGGAGATATTTATTTCCTGGACATAATGGAGAACCAGCGGGGCTTATGAGCCTACCACTAGCCCCTGCAGTTTCCGACTCACCAGGTAAGTCATCAGCACACCTCACAACTTCTCCATCTTCGTCCTGATTTATTATTTATGTATTCATTTGTTGACTTTTAAAGGTAGCGAAATTTAGTCGAAACAGCGATGATCTGGATGAACAACCTGCAACAAAATTCAGAATTCCATATACAGCTGACCAGCAATTAGAGCATTTTCCCAAGGTTGTGGAATTTTTTGGAAATAAGGAAGGGACAGTCGATGCGAGGAAAAGATTAATAGCAGATTTCTCCAAAGAGCATCCTGAAGACAAGCCGTATATAGTTCTGGGCAGTTTGGGAAATTGGTTATTTGGTCAAGTCCAATACACTCATCTGGTAGATGGTGAGGATCCAAAGGTTTACCAAGATATACCACTAATTACTCTTACGGAATTTGCTGGTGTACACCCTGATTGGTGGGTACGAGAACACCTGATCGGTACCCTTGATGAAGGAAGAACCAGAGGAAGAACGTATCTTGAACAAGGCTTTCTTCAATGGCGAACGTCTGGTGAACCTGACAGGAATTCAATTAATTTCCACAACACACCTATCGAACCATCTGTACTTTGAAAAACGCGCAAAATCTCTTATTTGTGTTCAAGGTTCATAGCGCCAGTTTCGTGCCCGATTTCGGTCCCTACCGTTGCATAACATCTAACGTACATATGCTTCACAGCTTCCCATTCCACCAAATTTTCACGGATCAAAGTGCTCGGACTTTTGCATGTCTATTCGACATTGATCCGGCATCTAGAAAGGTCTTTCAACAAATTCCGGGCAAGCCCGAAGGTTACAAACATATAATCCCTAAAAGACGCAATAGGAAACAAAATAATGGGGGCGGGTTGGACCGCTGAAGACCCATTTCTGGACCCAAGTGCTCCCGATTTGTTGATCCCAAAACCAAGAAGGTGCCCAGAGCATGCTGGGCCGGGGGAAACGTATATACAGAGTCTCACCTTTCCCATACTTTGGTCAGTGCCTGCTGGAGTTGGGAAAATACTTGAATAAAATGAAGCCGGCATAATGGAAAAGCTGATGAGGGATCCGAGAGACCATCTACAGTACTACACATTTATGATTGCCATTGTTGTTTTTGTGAGGACAATGGTGGGGTTCATTTTGAGTCTCTTGCAGAAGGCAGCTACGTTCATGCAACTGTATTTCGATGTGAAAAGAAGATATTGAAGGCTATGACTTTCATGATTTTAGGACTGGGAGGAAACCAGGTGTATATAAAATCTATGTACCAAAATTTGTTGCTTGTTTATTTTCTTGTCTTTTCTCACTTTCAGTAACCCAGAGGCGCGAAATTTCCTAGAGCTTCTTTTCCTTTTTTCTTCAGTATATCTAACAATCAAACTATCATAGTTTGTTCATGGGCAGATCTTTAAATTTTAAATTTCCTTGATACCAAGTAGACTATATCGCCTTTCTGGGCATCACTGATGCTTCTGTGGTTCATTTTCACACCGCTCTACGGCACCTCCGCTGCAGTTTGTAGTAAGTCTGATTACATACCACTCTAATTTCTTGAGAGCCTTTATCTAATACTCGTTGGGGAGAGCGTCGATGGAACGTGTCTATTTCGATGCAAATGAAATATACTTGTGCTTACCCTGTTGTCGTGCCCAGACACTGCGTTGGAGATATCCGATCAGATACAGCCAATATGAAAATACAATTGAGTCCACCTGGTAGTTTCACGTTCACAAATTCTCCATGCGAAAAAAACAATTAGACGACTTGAAGTGCTGGTAGGCGGTCCAAATCTGGCGGATATGGGGTCTCGTATCCAAACACCCAGATACTGCTATTCGATTAGGTTTCGTTTTACCAGTGCCTCAGGAGGAGATTTATAAGCAAAGTCTTCTCGCATGACATCCTGAGTCCCGCTGCTGCACCTAACCACATCAGCCTCATATGACACCCAAAATAGTTGCAGATTGTGAACTATATCTCCAATACCTATACTCGGTCCCCATATCCACTCATATTCGGCGGGTACCGTACTGAGGCTAGCACCGAATGCGAATGGCATCCAGCGAAAGCATATTCGATCAGATATTTCTAATCTGAATAACCTTGTGGGTTTTGTGTCATCATTTACGGTCTTAATTAAGACTGCGGACGACTTCGTTGGGTCGCGTGGCACTTAAATATCCTGGATTCCCTTCACTTTGAATATCTTATTCTGAGAGAGGAGTAACCAATTCAGTCAGAGCAATTCATTCAATTTACCTTTATTCTTTGGGATCAAGCTGGTTGAAGACGAAGGTACAGGGATTTTGAGTATACCCATATCGTAAATGACATATCTTCAGCAACCTGAATCTGATTCTCAAACACACGTACTGGAGGGATGACTGATTTCTACCTGTTCAATGCACCATACGTCAAAGTAAACCACTCGCTGTCAGATGTTGGGCCGCTTGAGAACTCTTAAGCATCGCCACGTCTCAACGATAATCCTGGTCAAACACGATTATCAAACTGCATCTACTTGGGCGCAATACTATGGCTGTGTCAATTCTCCGTGAACCTTGACCGCGAGCAGCCGCCAGGGAATATTCCTATTGATTGTGCACACTCCGAAAAATAAATGAAATGAACAAATACATAAATAAATCAGAGAAGCTCTAAATCGAACAAAGATTTCTGGAGGACATTTTCTATGCTACTGCGAAATGGTTGTGACATATTCAGACCTGTGCCGATTTTTAATGCCCTGCAATATGTCGTTCTCCACACAATTATCACCTGTTATAATGAACGAACAGTTTGGAAGCAGAATTGGAGTGCCCTCCCATCTGCGATGACCTGAACCAAGGAACGGGATCCTCTTGCAGGAACAATGTAGTTTGTCATACTAACCAAATTGAGCATACAATAGCAGATCATTGTACTTTAATTGTGGCGCATGTGTTGAGTATGAGAAACGTGGTAGCATATGTAGGGAATCTGACCCTGCAAGGTGGAAGCATTTTGACGATGATCCCTGCCAGCTCACATGTGGTAAGTTGCTGCAGGTTCTCTAAAAGCCCTGAAAATCCCACTGTATAGGAGTCGGTACATTCTTGATACCAGCCCAGATGGCAGGCTACGTGGAACTCACACTCAGAGAAGAGGCTTACCTCCATGACGATTCTGGAGATATTCTACTGTCACAAGAACAACAGGATCGAATCATCAGCATTTGCTTACCCTCAGTTGCGGAAACCTTTGCAAAGGATCCAGTAAGTAAGCGACAAATTGCCGCGCGTTATTGTCGATATATCCAAAATCGGCTATCCACCGGGCAATATCTTCCGCATAAACGACCAAAAGTAAACAACAAGGGGAGTGAGCCGACGTCAAGCCGGCAAGATTTAGTAGGGAATACCTCATTTCCCTCACCAACTCCTGTGGATTCCAACTGTGAGGGACAATCCAGTGCGGCACCCGATCCAACACAGCAACTATCAACGCGAGTGGCACCTCCAATTCCACCTCGGCCAACCTCGCATTCAATACCAGATCCGCGCTTAGAAAATAACAATACCAGCTCTACTTATGCATCGTCAATCTCACCATCATCATCTACACCGAGTTCGGTCTCACCTGTACCAGACAACAGCTCGCAAAAGTCATCTCCAGGTATGTCTTTGGACACGTGCACAATTTCTCCATGCTGGCCTTAGGTTAATTATTCTTTTTTCGTTTATTTTTCTTTTAGGAAGTGCAAATCAGAAAGATAGTCAAAACAACCGTAACTCGAGTCAACAAGCTACCAACAGTAATGGGCCAGTGCAAATCAGCAGCTCTGCAAAATCTGAAAAGTTATATCCATTTGAGGAAAAACTCGAGGATTTTCTTACAATTGTTGAATTTTTTGGAAATAGGGCACGGTCATTTAGCGATAAAACGGTGGCTGAATACTGCAATCAGCATCCTGAATTTAATCCAGAGCAAGTCGTGTTGTTTTTGGGAACATGGCTGTTTTCTGACCTTCATTTCAGTCGTTTGACATGTGATGAACCAAAGGAGTACCAACATCTAGCAATCCCTTATCTTGTGGACAAGTGTAGGATATTCCCAGCTATCCAACAAACTGGCGAAGAAACGGATCAACATGTCTTAAATAAGACCGTCTTCAATGGTGAACGTCTGGTGAACCTGGCAGGTATCCAATTAGTTAGCACGGCATATATAGGGAACCATCTCCACTTTGACAAGCGCACAAAAACTCTGTTCCTGTTCATGGTACCCGGGGTTACCTGGAATAACAATCAGTACCGTAACACGACGCCATTGTAAGTTAGAATCTATTGTTGCTTTATAGCTTCCAGAATTGGATTGAATTATAATACTAACCTTCGCAGCTTGCCCTTCCCACTTGGTCTCACAGATGAAATCGCCCGGACTTTCGCATTTCTCTTCAATAGCAATTCGGCATCTAGACGTATCTTCAACAAATTTCAAGCCAGCCAGAAGGATCTCAAACCTATAACACCTTCCCTACGCATGAGGAGGCGAATGATCGGGGAGATATGGACAGCCGAGGATCCACTGATGAATCCAAACATGGCCGACTGGGGAAACATACCTGAAACTAACACCACAAGGATGTTAAATGTAATTCAAGGCATGCGGGGTCGGGTGAGAGGCATATACAAACTCTCACATTTCCCATACTTTGGTCAGCGCCTGCTGGTATTGGAAAGGTACTTGAATGAAATGAAACCCACCTCATGGAGGGAGCTATTGAAGGATTCGAGAGACCAGCTACAGTACTACACGTTTATGATTGCAGTTGTTGTTTTCGTGATGACAGTGCTGGGGTTGATCTTGAGTGTACTACAGACGATAGCCTCGTATCTACAGCTGAATTCTAGTAGTTAATAAAGGCTACGATTTCACGCTTTATGCTGCATATTTTTTTTATTTTATTTGTAATCCGGAATCTTTCGTATGGGGGATTAGCCAACATTTGAGTCTTTTCTTTTTTGGTCTCTTGAGAAGTCATTTCATGGGCGTATTGGGCTCCATTATTGTTTTCGATATTTGGTAGAACACTGCTATGAATTTAATTTTTTTTTTCTTTTTTCTTTTTTTTTTTTTTTTTTTTTTTTTGGAATGGAAGATTTTGGAATAGAAGAATCAATTACGAGAATTTAGGCCAGGTATTGCCTACTGGCAACGCAGTGAACAATTTTTTAAGTTGCAACGGAGTGAACTATAAGTTGACAACTGGAACCGAATTGAGAGTGCATAATGGAGAGTACAGAATAGAGAATACAGGTTTGCGGTATTACATGTCGACAGTACAGATCGCTTGACTTTTAAAACGATCCTTTTCTACACCTCTCATGGCACTAGTCTGTCACGAACCAACCTCATACCACTTGCAGGTAATTTGGAAAAGTAGGCAACTCCACGGCCTCTTGAACCCCCCAGCACCTTCCCTCCTCCTCACCATCTCCAACAGCCCCTCCAGATAGCCGCTTTTACATATACACCGCACACTCGGTATTGCCATTAAGTTAGCCTCAACCTCCCCCTAGAATATATTCTTAACTACTTGATTCTTACCTCTTGAATCAGTAATACACCGGTACAGGGCAAGATGGGTAATAGTCAGATACATGAGGCCGCATATTGAATTCGAGACCCCCCTTCGCATAATAAACTGCGCCTCTCAACAAAATAGTAGTATGTAATCGAGAATATGGTTATATTACGATATAATGCCATTTTCAAGCTTTTCCAGTGCGCGTCCGGTATTCCCTTTCCCGAGAACGGTTGCAGGCATAGCATTAGTTCTTCTGCGGGCCTCCATCGGTGCAGGGAAATGCACTGCCACATCTATTGTAAGGCATGTGGAGGGGAAGCGGTACATTCTCTTTTCTGGAGTATCTTTGTATGGAAATTCCCTGTCAAAACCTTCATCCTGCTGTGCCCACATATTTGTCCCTCATAAAAAAAAGCAGAAAAACCATTTTATCAATTGCCTACCTAACTCCTAAATAGACCTTAAGAAACCTCTATTGCGCATCATCATTCTTGGATATTCCTCACGTACGCATTAAAAAAATTCCAATAAACATGGTTCAGCTCCAAATCCCCCGAGTCCTCATAAAACTTCTCCTCGTAGTCTTTCTCCTCCAAAATCTTGAGAAACTCGGCAAATTTGTCATAAAACCCGGCACTACCAGTTTTACCATTCGATGCGGCTACTGCTGCATGTGCGTTCAATGCGTCTATGGTCGGCTTGTAACCCGAACAAAAAAGTTAATCTGGACATCCCTAAGAATATTGAAAATAACTCACTGATCCCTAAAACCTCGCTGGGTCAAGTGTATACAACCATTTGTATGAAACCACATCTCACCTACGGTATGACCGTTCTCCTTGGTATAAAAGTGCATCCATAATTGCATCACCACCATGTGTCCCAATTGTTGCCTTCCATTCTCAAGCGAAACTCAGCTTCCGCTGCATTCCCAAACTTGTCACTCTTAAAGGTTGATATAAAACATTTTCTGAACGCTATCTTTACATCCTTTGGTATTTCCCTATAGCCAATCTCTGTTCGAAGTTCCTTCTGTCTCACGCATATTGAAGTCCTCGGGAATTGAAAACAAGTACCGAAATGGACCGTTTGAACAATTTACTGTCTACAACCATTCAAGTGTGTATGTAAGAGCACAATGTCGAGAAAAGAGGGGACCTAAATTTAGGGCTCCGTCTTTTGTATTGAGGTGTCCCTGCATCGGGACGTTGTCCAACCATCAGGGAATGAGTTCACTAGATTGCAATGATTGCAGGAGGTTCATGATTTCCGACAATAGGACCGCGCATTTGCATGCTGCACTGCATGTGTTGTCTAGAGTGGAGTACTCAGGCACAGCCGCTATAGCGTTCACGAGTAACCGCAGACTATACACACTCTGATTGGAGGGCGCGGTTGCCATCTAGGTGCCTAAACGACGCAAGCGGGTCAAGGCTGAGTATTTCCTTAGTGCCGCGAGGGTGCAGGGGTTGTGGGTCCATGTGCATATTGAAGCGCTTTAAGGAAAATATGATATTGAGTCAGGTGCAGGGGTCGAAAGGCTGATTATTGAGGCCACCACTCTGCTGGGTAATGTTCATAGCTGCAAGCTCGTGGCACTGGTTCTACATATGCTGTGAGTGGTGGCTTAACTCAATGAACCAATTTCTCCAACACCCCAGAGTTAATTACGTACCGAATGCACGGAACTTGTGGTGCTTTTTCCCGCGGTATCATAGACATTTCGGCAACTACCGATGCCCCCCTGTCTGCACGGTACGTATATGTACTCATAGTCCTCCAGCCCTGTCAACAAATCGTGTCAAAAATTAACGTCTGAACTGAGGTTTTGGCAATTGATGAGGGTGGCCAATCTTCCAAGTCTGATGTAGTTGACTCTTCATGTTACCGGCTCAAATTAAATCAAGTTCAGTATGTCTCCTGTGCACAGATGCTAGATCACGTGTGCGTAGAATGAGGTCACCTGGAGTACTAGTACGCATACTATTTGATGTTCTCTACTTCATCCACAACTGACGCTTGCAGTTACTGCGCCTGGCTTTCTTGCTCGAAGCGACCGTAAACGCGAATCTGGAGTTCAGGAATGCCGTGGATATGCGGGGAACGTACTGTATAGGGGACTTGTTAGGACGCAATCATTCGATCTGCATAACGTAGACTCAAAAATCACATTAAGGTTGCCTAATTTTCAAGTTCAGCAGGAACACGTGCACGTGAGCAATGAGGAACGTGGATTTCCCTCGAACTCTCAGCATCCTTGGGCTCTCCAAGACCAAACAAAGCCCCAGTCCCAGGTTTTCCCCAAACTGCAATCTGCTTTCCGAAATTTGCCAACTCAATATTTTGAAAGTGCCGGGCGGGGGGAATAAAACGCACATATCCAATCACCTGTATTAACTACAGTTGTACCTTGCTATACGAACGACCAAAATCCAACACTTTCTGCCCGGTTTAACCTAGCATCCGGTATAACAAATTTTGCAGGGATACCTGTCAGGAGGGTAAAGAACTTAGTAAGCCAATTGAGAGATACAATATGCCTGGAGACTGGTATTCCAGTGGGTATTCTCTTCTTAATCTCCCAAGATATTACAGAACTTCAAACATTGAATTCAAGTGATTGAGAATACTTCAATAATACCACTATAATACACAGTAGGTACAGAAGAAGTCTTATGATTGAGGTCTTCACCCAGTTTAGCTAATTGCAAAAGATCTAATTCCACCAGGATTGGGCTAACGGAACGTCAAAATGTCAGTGCCCACCACCACTGAAATGGTATAGTGACTGCTGAGATGTGGGCTCAGCTACCTAGATTGAGAACTTAGTTGCCATTTTCAGGTCCCCAAGACTAAGTAGAGGCAGATCACTATGCCAGTTTGCAATGGAATACACGGACACTTTCCGTTGGCATTAGATTTTGAATTTCGCGCTGCTATCATAAGGGATAGCTAGGTAAAGTGATTAAGCAAAAGTCTTGGTGATTGCGATCTGGGCGCTGTGAGCGATAGGGTCCAAAGAGGAAGAATATTTCAGTGACAAAAGACTCGATTAACTTAGTCTAACATTAAAACATATTATCTTGGCCATTAGGCACCACATACAAAATCCTGCTACCTTTATGAAGTTATCAAATAAATGAGAGTGGCAATAAGGATTTTTTATATAGGAAATAATACCTTAAACTTCATAGTCCCAGTTGCAGAACAGTAGAACAGAAGTTGGAACTATAGAGCTGCATAGAAGAAATTACAAACACCAAGATCTTAACAAAATTGCCAATTTGAAGCTTAAAATTGCATTCCATGAATAAAACACTTTCTACAGAGCTCACAACACTATTAAAAAAAATATTAAAAATATGAAGTAGGATTGGCTCAATATTCTTTTCTATAGCAAAATTGACCCGTCATCAAAAAGATTTTTCTAGCACACAGCTGCACTGTTTTGTAAAGAGACTATCAATAGAAACACTGTTATTGCTCCCCTTGTCAGTTGACTATATAATTGACTACAACTACTCTCATGACTGGCCCTGTTACTCTAAAGGCATAAATCTACAAGTTGTAGATGAAATTTCTGAAATTGAGCTATGCATTGTAGAGATATGGAAAATTGAAGCTCCACAACAAGCATTTTGTGGTGCCAAGAAATCAGCGATCACCAAGACTCTTGCGTAAAACAGTATTATGAAGTTCGATTAAGGTTAAGCTCATGTCAATATGTCAACCAAGATCGCATCAAAGTTAAACCTTAATATCGGAACTGGATCTGTCGCTTTGGACAAAAATCAGAGGGGGAAAGAGATGTTATAGTTTCTAGTACAGGGAGAACATAACTATAGCAGATAGTGAACCGGATGAATGAAGTATTACTTGGCTATATTATGGCCAGAAAACTCAATTATGTCCATGATGTTGCATTTCGTTGAGACCACTTTTATAAGAGTTCATAATTCAAGGAGTCAAGTATTGGAACGCTGTATAAAAAATACACACTATTACAAAAGGCGAATAGCGCATACGATTTATGCAGGGCTCCAATATTTTCCTTCCGAACCAGCGAGTAAGTATGCTGGTCAAGACATCTCATTACAGTATGCGGTGCCTGTGTGATTTTTCTTGCTACTAGTGGTTATGAGAATCACTCTATATTCAATTTTATTCCTGAGCCCTATCTACCTCTTTGTTACTTTTCCTTTTTTGTTTCTAGTACATTACCCCCATCGTCCTTCTGGTAGATTTGGACCAATAATTACAAGCCTGAATTCCGGTCCCAAAATACTCAATAAATAGATAAAAACACAGCAGTATAGATACAAATCTAGGAAATAAGCCCCACGTATTAGGAATCTCTAAAACCGTTCTACGCGCCCAGTTGGGATTTTCAAATGAATACTCCCCCTCCGATTTGTGCCACTACTAATATGATCTCCATTGCCCAAAAACCAGTCAAAAGGAAAAGGGAAAACAAACAAACATAAAGAACAGGAAAAATAGAGGAAATCCAAAATATCGATATGAAAACAAGGGAACGGAATAGGACGTGCGTTTAACACGTAACAGGGCGAGATGGCAGGTTGAAGAAACGGAGCCAAAAGTTGGTTAGAGGAAATGGAAAGGATGAGGGATATTTAAAATATGCGATTGACGATTCTCGAGCCGATTGTAGCTCCCTGCAGGTTCAATAGTCAGTTATAAAATTCCAAAAAACAAATTAACGCTCGAAGTGTAAAGGTAAACTCACCGCCCCAAAAATTGCTGCATTCCCCAACTTCCTCCCAAACTTATTCCCATTAACGGCCAGCTTTGACTTGCCCTTGTCCTCCTGCTGATCCGGCGGAGAGATTGCATGACGGCTTGTGCTCCCCTCTGCCACATTCACCATCATATTATCTCCCGTCGGCTTGTTTTGACTCGCCGGAACTGCCGGCTTTATCAAGTCCTTCTCCCCATTAGGGGTACATATCTGGACATAACTGCTCGGGAACATCCCGACCTCTCCGCAGGGCTGTCCAGTAACATCATGGAGCAGTTGCCCAGACCACCAGTTTTCGTTGTCGATACGGATGACTTGGATGAGTTGATCTGTTTTGAAGGCCAGGTCGCCATGGAACTTGTCGCCAGCGAGGCCGAAAGGCCAGAGCGCCTTGACTGTGAATGGTGGGTTAGGGCGGAAGCTGGAGGAACAGGATGGTAGAGGAGCTTCGGGTTGTGATTTGGTTTGGGGTGAGAGTGACTGGGATTTTTCAGTATTGGATGGAGAAGTTTCTTGGGAGACTGGGACGGTGGGGGCTGCTTGTAGGGGGGTTGGGGTCTTTGCTATCGTCGTCACTGGGGTCGTGGAGGAGGAGGAGGTGCTGTTTTCTTGGGAGACTGGGACGGTGGGGGCTGCTTGTAGGGGGGTTGGGGTCTTTGCTATCGTGTTCACTGGGGTCGTGGAGGAGGAGGAGGTGCTGTTTTCTTGGGAGACTGGGACGGTGGGGACTGCTTGTAGGGGGGTTGGGGTCTTTGCTATCGTCGTCACTGGGGTCGTGGAGGAGGAGGAGGTGCTGTTTTCTTGGGAGACTGGGACGGTGGGGGCTGCCTGTAGGGGGGTTGGGGTCTTTGCTATCGTCGTCGCTGGGGTCGTGGAGGTGGAGGAGGTGCTGTTGGTGGTAATGGGGGTGGTAGTGGAGTGGTCCACATTGCTGGACTGGACAGGGGTAGATGTTGAAGTTAGGAGGAGAACTGTGATTTTGGCAGAAAGCTCTTCGCTGATGATATTTGTCTCAAGAAGGAATTTTAACTCCTAGATAGGGTTTTCAATTAGAAGTTAGCGGAGCTGTAGACTCTAGCTAAACCGTTCCTCCGCCAATCCTGCAGAGCTGCGGGTGGAACTTGAAAGGGAATGGGGCATAGGGCAGCGTTCACGGCAGCAGAACCTACCGTTTCGATCACCTTGAGCGACCTGCGCAGTAGAGCGTTCGTGGCATCCTGCATTTCTGAGGGCTCTGGTAATTGAATGTAGTTAGTTGATGCCTCTTCGTAATTATTTATCTTTGTTCAGACCTGAAGTTCCCATATATATGCGAGCTGTTCAATTTGATATTTGGTGACATTTCTGTTCTTCACCAGTATAGCTGGAGTACTGTAGTATTTATGTGAATTTGACGAAGGTTGGGTTCACCAGTCCTAGCATTATGAGTACTCTACACTTGCTGCCCAGTTGGGCTCAGCCACTCTCGCACGGGGGTAAGGCCACTGCACTTCTGACCGAGCAGAAAGGATCCCTGCCATAGTCTCGTAACCAGACGCTGACTATCCCTGCCACTTACTTAGCCGTATTTCCGCACTGCCGCGCGAACCTCAAAATTTACTGCCATATTTCCGCACTGCCGCGCGAACCTCAAAATTTACTGCCAGCAGGATTGGGCTAAAAGTGTTAGTGCACACCATCCCTGTAATGGTATAGTGAATGCTGAGACGTGGCTCAACTACCTAACTTAGTGCCATCTTCAGGTCCGCAAGACTAAGTAGCGGTAGATCACTATGCTTAGTTTGCAATGAAATACACGGACATGTTCCGGTGGCATTATTTTTGGATTTCGCGGATACCGCGCACCTATCTATCATATTAGACCAACTTCTCGGCGCTCCCGCTTCTACACCGGCGTCAGGCATGTTAGCAAACATCATGTAGCCTCATACCAAGTCCCTAGCTAGACAGCAGGTTCCCCAGAATATTTGAGGATATTGGATCGCCACACTATATATACCTTTTTTAATTGAGTGATATGCGGAGAAGGTCTAGTATTTACTCCATCCCCCTCTTGAAAAGCAAAGGAAAGCATGTACCAAGTACTACATGACTGTCCTCAATTATAGCTCTTCGCATTCTCAATGACTATAGAAGATGGGTAGCTAACTTAAATGGTGTCAGGGTAATAGGGTAGGTGTGGATTTGTGTGGACGAGAGCAGTCGCCGAAATGTCCGAATACTAGGCATGGCATTACCCTGAAGAATTGGAAGTGCAAAACTACCGATATATCCTGCTGTACATATAATATACCCCACTGCATTCAATATCACACTATAAGCAGCATTACTATACGCTCAGTATAACCGAAAGTGTTTTGTATAGCAAATATACACTAGAGCAGTCAGTATATGATTGAACCAATTCTTTAACTACTATATCCTATCAGCAAAAACAGATTTCTACCAGATGCTACTACCTCGATACTAGGGCACCATTACTCTCTATAGACTATACCCTGAGTGGCCGGCATACCCTAAATGTCCTAAATATCCTGGAATTGTAAATTTCCTTAGAGTACCTACCATTCTCAATATCATAGGTGTCATGGGTATCCTTAGCCTCCCTATGCAATTTCTCCTAGTATACTGCCCTTATACCCTTGCTGGATACTGAACGCCCTGATAGAGGTTCTCCCATCTGTCATCATAACACCTACGAAGCCATTATAGGACAGTAAGTATTCGAATACAGTCCTGCTTAAACGCTAAGTCTTAGTACTAGAGAGCTTTGGCAACATCCCCATGATTTTCCCCGTAATGCTGCACCACACCGTTGCTGTGACAACAGTGGCTTTGTTTACAGGAAACTCAGAGAACTTTGAAAAAATCCCCGTAATTATGGGGAAAACTGCACATCTTTGAGCAATGCCTGCAACTATTTAATCAAGTCAGATTGTCCTCAAATTCTGGATAGAGTTGATACCCATTGTGGAAAACTGCGTTACAAATTTCATCTTGATCCAATTTCACAGACATCAGCAGCATCATTTTCCCCATACAGTAACCTTTATTCACACAGTTGCCATGCCTTAAAGTCATCCAAGGATAGCCCCTTTAGCATCTGCCAACTCTCAAATAGGTATGCCAAGCTCAGAAAGACTAGAAAAAAGGGACTCTGCAAGCTGAACCTGCTTCAGCAAGTCCAAATTGTTTTCTCCACCAATTTCTTGTAGATAAGCCACTGTGAGTATAGAAAGTACTTGGAAGAGAGTACTTCAGGCTGAAACTCCTGCCTGTAGCTGCGAAATGCTCTAGGTACATGTGCATGGTTAGGCAGGTGGATTTGGTGCGGTAATTGGTACGGGGATATGAACAGCTGGTGGGTCTCATTTGCAGAATTCCCGCTAAGATGACTAATGCAATACGGGATGTTGCCAAAGCTCTCTAGTACATCATTCTATATAGACATGCATGGCAGCGATACTATCAATCTTTGCCTTTCCGATCAGCCATGGTATATGCTATCATTATTGACATAGCAAGGGGTTCATCTCGCCTATCAATCCTGTCAGTTAGGTATATACTATTGCAGTCATGAGGGTGCCTTCATATCTGTCAATTCTGTAGCTATATAATGCCATCGGCACAGCTGCCTATCAGATCTGCCAATTCTGTCAATCCGGCTACAGACTGTTGCACTACGTAAGAGCATTTTCCTAACAGTTAATACTGTCAGCCTTGTAAACACTGTAGTATTTGAGGGTGTTTTTCCAGCAATCAATGCTGCAAGTAATTGGAGGACATATTGACAGTTTGGTACCTCCGGTAACTTCAGCACCTTCTTAAAGCCACAGAAATCTACTCCAACCTTATCCTATCATATTTAAGTTGGCTACCCTTCTTCCAAAGTCATTGAGAGTGCGAAGAGGCATAGGTGATGATATTCATGTAGTATCTAGTGTACGCTATCCTTTACTATGCGGGAGAGGGCAAGGAGGGGGGCAGAATACTAGGCTTTCTCTTTGTATCACTGAATCAAAAAAGGTGTATGTATTAGTGCGACAATCAATTATCCTCCAAATACTCAGGTGTAATTCTGCAAATTCATATGATGTTGCTAACACGCGTGACGTGGATTTGGTCACCAATAGGTCAGCGACAGTAGCAACATCGATGCCATTAAGTATAGCACGTAGAGAGAAGCGCAGCATACCGTATTCTATAGGATGTCAGCTTATTCTGAGAGAGAATGACTTGTTGAGATAGTATCTATTAAAAGGTTAGTATATGAAATAATATACGTGAAATAGTCTGGTTACATGAACCCTGCGACCGTAGACATGAAATTCAAGGAGGGTTGAGTGGAGCTACATACAGATCACAGCCCCTGCTTATAAAAATAATTGCGGGGTACAAAATATCTCCTACGAAATATCTCAAATTAACAAGCCTCACTATCACTTGCAAAACCAAAGAAAATGAAGAAAGCCCTTTGTTCAAGTTCCCATCCGAGGTTACCTGTTGGAATTTTGTGTGATATCTTCGACGCCAATCATCTGTGCACTCGCAACGCCACTGTTATTTGGATATGTATCGATAATGAGGAACCCGGAAGTCCAGGGGAGGTCTCTGAGCCGAATCGAAAGAACATTTGGAAAGTTCTCAAACGTTGTATCGAGTCGACTTTCAAAAGAGACCTTGCATTAGGTCCGCCAGTTGACCGTCCCCTATCTAGATCGAGATCCCCTGCCGGAACAAAGGGACATCGGAAGGACTGGCAGTGCCACTTCACAGGTTTCTCCTGTCACCTCCGCACCCGACATAACCACGCAAACAATAAAACGGCGAAAAGTTGCACTCCCAGTGACTCTGTCCGGACCTTCACAATACTCGCAATGACAACCGTTAGACAATGTTTCACCAGAGGAGCAGTCAGTAGTGCCTCGAGATACTGAGCAGAATCCACAAGGCTACTCAATCTGCTGTGATATTGAAACTACAATTAAGGATTTACAGTCTGCTCACGCTGAGAGTAAAGAGAAGCAGTGGGAATACACCAATAGTCATGGAAAGCGTGATAGGATGGATCTTGAAAGGTGTGGAGAATTATGCAACAATTATCGATGTAGCAATACAACATCACCCCGAAATTACTGCTCTTGTATGAGCTGGTGCTAGGTTTATCTTGAAGGTCGGTTACGAATCTTGGATACAGTGGTGCAGAAGATAAGATTAATCATTATAATAGGTTGCTGTCGATCGTTTCGAGTTGATGGAAAATTTGGAATGGGCAATGGCGACCATTGTTGAAGGATTGCCACATACGAATTCTACGTCACATCTATAAGAATGCACCAGTGGAGGTCACATTGCATTCAGACCTGATAACTGAGGCATTTAAACATAGGCTGTGTTTTTCTGTGAAGGAACTCTGTGCCGCAATCTCATCGTTACGGTCGAAGTACAAAAATATTTTAGCAGCACAACCTCATGTAAGAGATTCGGTTCCTTGGGGATCTGTTGGGACTTCGCTAACAAGCACTAAATTTAGGGCCGAGGAAGATCGGGAATATGTTCAGGCCCTTTTCACTAGCAATGAAACCATTCTCGATGATATATCTACCAAGGAGGAGGTTGTCCGAGAGTGTGCAGATGTGGCAACAATGAAAAGAATCATGGATTAGGACATTACGGACAAGCCTTGCATAAACATATTTTCTAATTAAAGTAGAGAAGTCCTGTGGTCTTCAGGAGATGGATCGCCTGTTGAATGGCATAAAGAGGGAAATGGAACCTTTGTTGAAGCAAGTGCATGATTACATAATTTTGTTACCTACACCGCCAGGAGCACTCACTGAGGCTCTGACTCCACACGATCTTGTAGAACATGCTAACAGTTTAAGAAAATAATAAAAGACATCTTCACTCCAGTAAAGGAGAACCTTGTGATATCTACGGAGATCAATGAAAATTTGGATAAACTTGGTGCGTTAACGTATAGTCCAGTAATGTGTCAATCATTTGTTAATATACAGCTGGCAATGGATGAACGGGCATCCCTGGATTCACATTTAAAGCAGCTTAAGCAGCTGGGTCACTGCTGGTGGCGTTTATGCGTGACCTATATATTCCGGCCAAGGGAATGGCACACCCGCACGACAGCAACCGTTTTAATTTACTTCAGGCCGTTGGGACGTTCCTTTCAGATGCTGTCCCACAACAAGTTTGCCTTATTGAGGGTATAGCTGGGTATGGAAAGTCAACATTTAACCATTATCTTGCTCGCCAACTATGGTCGGAATACGCTCATAATGAAACAACTGCCGTGATACCCTTATTCATTTCCCTCTTCAGAGTCTATAGTCTATACACGAGGAACGGAAAACCGAGACATGATAGCTGCTTTCTTTTCTAAGCAAGGTTTTGATATGGCTCAAATAAACCTGGCAAGACAGTTCCTGTTTATTTTGGATGGCTATGATGAGATTGGGCAGCGCGACTGTAACTTTATCGTAGAAAACGAAATTGACCAATGGAAAGCAAAAGTTGTGATTACTAGTCGGCCTGAGTATTTGGCTCCAGGATATCAGAGCAAGTTTTACCCAAATGGTCGGCCACAACGACTGCAAGAATATTGGCTTGCGCCCTTTTCAGAGTCAAGTATCCTAAAGTACATCTCGCAATATATAAAAGCTACACCTACTGGCCCTTCAGTTGCAGACTACGAACAGTACATGTTGAAACCTGACGTGTGTGCATTGATCAGCACCTCCTTTCTCCTAAAAAAAATTTTTTTTTTAATTTCATTAATCGCTTGCCGCCCTGTGGGCTATGGTTTGTCCTAAAGATGGTTATGAATCGTAGCCCTGTTCTGACCTACCGACGAACATTGCGGTTTGCGAACCCCAGGCCCAGTCGCGAATCGGCCAATTCGTCGGTGGGGTGGCCGATTAACACTGTATTTTACAAGTACCACTAGGTACCTCTATGTACTATTAGTAATGAGGATAGAGAAACGTTCTGCTACCAAGAATAATTGATAAGCCAGTTTACTGTGTGCTTGCACAGCCCCATTGCCACTTAAAAATTGCTGTCGGTAATGAGTTCCTTATATGACTCGCAAGTTTCTACTTCCTACCCACATACTAGAAGAGCATAGAGAACAACAAATTTTTTAATTTGTTGTACTGTACTTCTTAGACTGCTGTAACTTAGTTAAGAATATAGATTTGTTATCATACGTAACTGAATTATTATTAATAGAGGACCTATAAGAAAATTAGTAAATATACTTCTATTATTCTTCTTGCTCTGAGCAAAATTTTGCAGTGTTATCATTTTAGATAGAGATATCCACATTCCGATTGCGTTGATGCTAAGCATTAAAACTTTAGTGCTTGTATGCCAGAAATGGCAGTTAATAGAGTTCCTACAAGCGCCAAGCATCTACTTTAAGCAAGTCACAATCTCATCCGTTTGCCACACCATTAACTTAACAAATTTAACATTATACTAACACTATCAGTTCTTATCCAATTTACATAATTTTTATATTGCTGAAAAGGTAAGCCAAAACAGTTAATATATGCAATTTTCTATTGTATATAATATAATAACTATTAGCAATTAGTAATATAAATAAAGATTAAATGTATACTATTTATTTTTAATTCTTAAGTTTAATATTACTTCCAAATAGAATTAAGCAGTTGTTGAAGTATTAAATTATCATTGTCATATTATTTGAACCTATAGTTCACGAAATCGAGTATGAATTCATCATGTGATAAAAATTTGCTACCCCCTCTGCCACCTATCTAAGGCTTAAATTAATAACTCATAACTCTATCAGTTCTCAGTGGAATCAAGTAGTTGTTGAAGCATTATATTATTAGTATATAGAGCTATTGTTTGAGCCTATCATCTATGAATTCGGATACAAATCCATCAGGTAGGGACAAAATTTGCTGCCTCTCCACCACCACCTGCTCTATTACCTATCTGAGGCCCAATTCATGACTCATGTTCTGCCCTACTGATGAACATTGTGGTTCACAAAACCAAGCATATATATACATGTAGGTACATAAAGGTACATCCATGTTCGCCGCTGGGCCAGGTATGCATGAATTGGCTGGCCCCGTGAAACACACCATATGTTTTTGACGGGGCTGGCCGATTCGCGAATGGGGTTGGCAGGTTCGCGAACAAAAAAATGTTCGTCGGTGGGCCAGAATAGCCCCAGCTCAGGGTAACGACAAGCTCAAGCGTGGAGATTTATACAAACCTTTCATCGACCTTTTTTTTGTTTTATGTATCATTACTCGCGTGCCGTCCTGTGGGCTATGGCGAGATTAAGTACATAATGAATAAATGGAAAAGAAAAGGAAAAGGAAAAGATCATATGCCTGAGTACCGCCGGTTTCCAACCCCTAACGCTCTATCTAGCTCATAAGCTCCACCAACGAGTCCCTTTCTCCTTCGCCCATCTCCGGCAGTCGGAGTAATGCCTCGACCATTGGCTAGACCAAGCGCAGGCCCATTTAGATAAGATTCAGCTACCAAAGGCTCAGCGTTAAGCATATACTCAATTATACGAGAATGATTTCAAGTTTGAAGCACGGCTCTTTTGTCAAAGATTTTCATTAGCCTTGTACCGTCATCAGCTGCTGGAAGCGAGCTATGCTCCTATCGACATTTTTCAAGATTACAATTCTATCCCACAAGATCACAAGATATGGCAAAAGTTTTTATCCAACGATAATGACAAAGCACGCCTTCTACAATAGTTCACCACTTATTCCTGAGGAGCACGCCTACAGGTTCTTACACAAATCACTACGGGGCTATTTGGTAGCTGAAGTGCTTTCGCAAGACAATTCACTTGAACGTTGTAAAGCCGATGCAGTGATTAATGAATTTCAACTTGTTGATGACCTAGGTGCCCTTGACTTTATTATCGAACAGGCACGATATTCCAGTCTATCACAAAGAAATCTATTGGCAATGGTTGAACGATCCAAAATCGATGCCAATTTTCGACAGCTGCAGCAAATGCAATCCCAATTCTAGTCATGGCTGGAAGAAAATTTGTGGGTTATGATTTGCGCGGAATACGGATCCCCAATGCTCATCTAAGCCATGGTTGGTTCGAGCGAGCTCGATTACAAAATGCAGATTTATCGCAAGTTCGTATGTGTCAAACTTGGCTTTGAGGGGCAGACTCAGCAACGCAATCATGCAGCTTGTACAATTCGGAGAGAGACCCTTCATACAACTGCCAGCGGCACACAGCCTCAGCGTCTCACCAAACGGTCAGTACCTTGCATTGGACGTGCAAGCTGACGCTTTTGCTGTGTGGCTGTGGTCAGTTCAAAGTCAAGAAGTTGTCCATATCTTTGATGGCCATGCTAAAGAGATATCAAGTGTGGCATTTTCCCCGGACAGTCAGCTGGTTGCTTCAGGTAGTGTCGATTGCACTATTCAATCATGCTCAGTTCAACAGCAAGAAGTCATCCATATCTTTGAAGGTCATAGCGACTTCATAAGCAGTGTAGCATTTTCCCCTGATGGTCTATGCATTGCTTCAGGCAGTCGTGATAAGACTATTCGGTTATGGTCAGTTCAACGTCGAGAAGCCATCCATATCTTTGAGGGTTATAGTGATTCGGTAGCATGTGTGGCCTTTTCCCCAGACGGTCAGCAACTTACTTCAGGTAGCCGTGACAGAACTGTGCGGCTGTGGTCAGTTCAAAGTCAAGAAGTCGTCCATATCTTTGAGGGCCATGGCAGAATAGTAACAAGTGTGACCTTTTCCCCTGACGATCAGCTGCTTGCTTTAGCCAAGATCACACTGTTCGGCCATGGTCAGTTCAATATCAAGAACTCATACATATCTTTAAGGGCCATGGTGGCACGGTATACAGTGTGGCTTTTTGCCCTGACGGTCAGAGTCTTGTTTCATGTGGGGAGGATCGTACTGTTTGGCTGTGGTCAGTTCAATCTCACGAACTCATTCGTATTTTCAAGGACTATACTGAAAGCGTTAGCAGTATAACTACTTCCCCTGACAATAAGCTACTCGCTTCAAGGGGCTACGATCGCACTGTTTGGTTATGGTCAGTTCAATATCAACAAGTCATCTATGCCTTCGAGAGCCATAGCAAGTGCGTAGTAAGTGTAGCCTTTTCCCCTGGCGGTGAGCTTCTTGCTTCAGGTAGTGGGGATTGCACTGTTCCGTTATGGTCAGTTCAACGTCAAGAAGCCATCCATATTTTTGAGGACCATAACGACTGGGTAACAAGTGTAGCCTTTGCCCCTGACAGGGAGCTCCTTGCTTCGGGTAGTTGGGATTGCAGTGTTCGGCTATGGTCAGCTCAACTTTATCTTCGGGCCATAGTGAAATGGTAAAAAGTGTGGCCTTTTCCCGAGACGGTCAGCTAATTGCTATGGGCAGCGGCGATGGCGCTTTACAACTGTGGGTAGTGGAGTCATTTCAAGGGTTGGCCCGAATTAACGGCTTTTGATCGGTCACAGCTTTTGCTTCTCGCCATAGCCCACAGGGGCGGCATGCGAGTAATGATATTATAAAAAAAAAAAGCACTTGCTTGGACGATCGTACCAAGTGCTCTGTACCTTGTAGTAGCTGAAGATAATGACCGAATTGTCCGTGTATTGCGGGTGCAACGGAAGCCGAGTGACACTCTTGGCACATACTCCTTGAATCTCACCTGTCAATGGGCATCATCCCAGAACAGACTGGTTCTTGCAAATGTGTATATCCAAGGTGTTACTGGGCTTAGTCCCCTCAATCTTCGGCTGCTTAAACAGAAAGGCGCAGTTGGAGAACCTGCAGATGAACTGCCTGTCAGTGAAGTTCATATGGATAATATGGTGATCTAGGAACTGGCACATGTACGTTAAGGCAACACCTAGGGCTTCACCTGTCTTCACCTGCCCTCACGCTGTACTGACTCCTTTATTGAAGATGCTCGAATGTCTTCTTGGCGATGGAGGCCCCGCCGGACGAGAAGGACCAAGGGGACGCGGCGAAGAAAGAATGCAGAGGAACGATTTGCCATGGGTTTTCTGAAAATATCTTACATTTCCAAGGCCTATAACATCGCGAAAAGCGTGAAAGAAGATGAACTGCTCTAGTAATCCATTAGTCCATTAGTGCGGCTTTTTGGTTACTGACATGCATGGTGATCCTTAGTTAACTGTTTTTATTTCAACATTCATCTCCCAGATTCTATCTTCAGCATCTGACTCTACGCAGGTATGCATATATATTTTTTTCCCTTTCTTTTCTTTGTGTGCCCCATTTACGTAACCTTTCTTTACACTTTTCTCAAAAGAATATTACAGAGGTCGCACCAACTGGTCGTGATCCTTATATGGGCGTTCATACACGATTCCTCGCTGTAAGGGAAGTTTCTAAATTTATATGTATGGCAGGAATATTCAATTCAGGGTAACACCCCACTCCCTACTCCTTACCCGCCACTCTTCCCCAACTTCACCGCAACCCAAGGCTCTGGAGAAAAACTCTCCACCATTGAGTTCCCCAGAAAAAGTTAATTGAACACTTCGATACTAGGCACTTTTATATATACATCATTTCCCCCGCCCCAACAAAAAAAAAAAAAGTATATCCCAGTCAAGATACGAACAATAAATGTATTCAAGCTCGACCCTAACAGTCTCATCCAACCCACCCACAATTTCCGCACGAATGAAATTTGATACTATTCCCCAGCAATTTCTTCTTATATATTTGCTATTTACAAAAGTTCCTGCTACTTCATCTGGGGGGGGGGAGGACGGGGAAATCGTTCAAGGCCAGACTCTAGATACTCCATATTATTGTACATGATCTATTGTAGCTATCAGATGAAGATTAAAAATTAAAAGCCATTACATGTATATAAGTACGAGAAAAAAGCGCCACATTGAAGATGCCCAGTCATGCCACATAACACACGTGAGCAAATGATTACACAATCAGGACAAAATACCACGGTGCGGAGCAAACATTACCCAAACTTTCCTTCAAGAATACCTTCTTCTCATGCGCAAAAAACCACAAAAAACAGTGTAAAGAAATTCTCAAATCAAAGTATACCAACAATAACCATCACCTCCCCGTCCCCAACACCTCCATCCTCCTCCTCTCCTCCTGCGTCTTCTCCCTCAAAATCCCCTGCCCCTCTTCCTCCTCTCCTCCCTTCCCCTTCCTCCCACGCTTTCGCTCTTTCTTATCCCTCCTCTTCCTCTTCCTCTCCGCCCGCTTCTTCAGCTGCCTCAACTTTGCCGCTCCCCACCCAATCTCCCTAACCCCACTAATCTCCCGCTTCAACTCCGCCTCGTCCTCCTTCTTTTCAAACTCTCTCCTCTCCTGTTCCTCCCATCCCTCTAACACCCTCTTCACCACCTCATCCTTCCTTCTCCTTCCTTCCTCGTCTCCATCACCTATTAATCCAACCATCTCCATCTCCCCCTGCCACACCCTCATATCCCTGATGCCCTCCACCACTTCCCTCTCGTCCCGTCTATGCAATTCTCTGTGTACCCCCTTCAACGTGTACCCGATCGTCCCTGCTAAGCCTGCACCAATTCCAAACAATACCCCACCGAAACCCTTGCCGATGCCCGACACAAAGCCCCTCATTCCCTTTTCCTGCGCGCCGCGGTAAGGCTTTACGACAAGGCCTGTCACGCCATCGTAGAGACCCAATGCGACTTCCTTCCCCGCTGCGCGGAGTCCTGAGTGAAGTCCTGTAATCCGATTCGGACGACGCACCGTATCGTGGTAAAGGCGGGGCGCGTTGTGGAAGCCCTGTGCAATGGCTAAGGACAGGTCCATCGGGATGCGGATTCCGACTCGGAGGATTGAAATAAGTGATCTCGTTGTCCCATGTAGAACATCGACACATAGTGGGTCTTTTTCAACCTCACAATCGTCACTCTCCCCTTCCGGATCACAAACCCTATTAGCATCTTTACCTCGACCTGTGATGCTGCTAGAGTTTTCACTTCTCCCACTGGACTCCTGGTTTCCATTTTTTCCCCTCCTTTCCCTCCACCTACACTCCTCCACCTCATTCATGTCCTCCCCTCTCACTTCCAAATCCTCCTCAATTCTTTTCACGCCTTTATACCACGTATAAGGGACGCCAAAAAGTCCCTTCGCAACGCCCCCCAATGCGGTGGCTATTGCTCCCGCACCCCCTGACAGCGGTTCTCCGGGGCCCTCAAAGTCGTTCCATTCAGTGTGTCGGACAAGTCGGAGATCCTTCCAGGTGAATTTGCTTTCAGAAACGAGGATGTATGCTGCGAGTGCGCACAGCTTGATCCTTGTATGTCTTACCCGCCAGACGGCTACTGCCTCGGGTAGTATTGTACATCGGATGCCGCATTCCTGAATAAACTCCTTATTGTACTCTTCATCTTTATTCTTCCCACTGCCAAGAGTCACCGTACCACCATTACCCTGAACCTCCTCGTCCCAATCACACCTCGGCACCCCCTCCTCCTCTCCTACCTCTCCGCCATTTCCCACCTTCACACCCGAAATCTGTGACTGCTCCATGGAAGCACCAGCCCTCATCTCCTCCTCCATCCCAAATGTATCCTCCCCTTCTCCCTTCTGCTCACGCTCCCTCGCGGCCACATCTGCCGTGGTATTCTCCTCTCCCACTTTCGCCCCCTCTCCTACCATCTCCTCCACCGTCCTCGCCTGCCTCCTCTCTTTCCGCTTCTTCTCCTTCCTCCCTCTCTCCCCCACCATCCGTGTCACCCCTACCGTCTCCAATCCCCTATAAAAGCTCATCACGGCATTCCTAGCGCCGTCGCCTTCCTTCTCGATCTTTTCCGCCAAATTTTTCGCCCTGTCTGCAGTCTCAGGGGCAATGATGGTCTTTATTCCCTCAACTAACTTTTCCTTTGTCAACTCCTTGAACGGACACCAGTCTCCTGCACCAGCATGATTTACCATTGTCCCCCAAAATGGCTGGTCGCCAAAGAAAGTAACGATGAACGTTGGCTTTCCACATTTTAGACCTATTGCAGTAGTCCCTGCACCACCATGGTGCACGACGGCCCTACATTTCGGAAATAGCCAGTCGTGTGGTGTATTATCGAGCATATAGACCTCTTTGGGCGTGCTCTCCTCACCACCTAGTCCACCCCATCCCTTTGCTACCAGCGCTCTTACACCGGTTTCATTCACCGCATCGAATATAAGCTGTGTCAACGAATCCGGGTCGTCAACCACAATGGATCCAAATCCAATATACACTGGCGGATTCTCGGGCTCTTTCTCCATAAACTCAACTAGTTCACTTGGGGGCTTGAACCCGTCTGCTTTATCTAGGAACACGAACCCGCTTATGTCAATATGTGGTCCCCAGTCCGCCGGTTTCGGTATCAGGCTCGGGCTCCAGAGGTACGTAGTCGGCACTTTTAGCCTCGCCAGGAGTCCCGGCGCCCATAGAGTACTAATTGGCTCTAGCCCTAGCGTCTTCTTGCGAAAGCGGTTAATAAGGTCCCCAAGACCTTGCCAGGTCGTCATTTCTACCATAGTGTAGGAGATGAGATTTGTGTACGCGGCTTCAACGTTGGATTGGCTGACGTTTGCGAGCGGGTGCGGCATGGTGGCAGTGGGAGTGTAGGGGAAAGTGAACATTAGGTGCAATGGGATCCCAAGACGCTCAGCGCAGTGTATGTGTGCAAAAGAGGGGGGGTTCGCAATGATGGCGTCGGCAACGAAAGGCGTGCAGTCGGAGGAGCGTTCAAGGAAAGGGCCCTGTTTGCCTTTCTCCCTTTTCTTCGCATCTTTCCTCTCATGTTTCTTACCGTCCTTGACACCCTTCTCCCTCTTGCCGTGCATGTTCTGCTCCGCCTGTATTCCACCTAGCAGGTACCTCGATGGCTCTACGCAGGCCCTCCAAAACCCTTCAAACATCACCTCCATCTGCTCCCTCCTCCTGGCGATTTCACCCGCTTTGATTGTCTCCAAGCTCGGCAGCAGCCCCGGATTCTTCACCATAAATGCCATCAGCTCTTGTGGGCTCCCACCTACGCTGAAGAATTCCCCCTTTCCACCTTTTATCCTTTGCTTCTTCCCTCCCTGACTCTCCTTGTCCACTTGTACACATCCTTCACTTTCACTCCCACGCGGCTCCGTCCCTGTTTCTTCCTTCTCCTCCCTTTCAATCTCCTCCTCCAACCCCCTAAACTCCTCTTCTACAAATTCCTTAAACTCCGGATGCGTTGCGATCCGCACTCGATGTCCCCAATCCCCTACAAGCACTTTTGCCAGTCTCATGAACGGCTGAATGTCGCCCCTTGACCCGATCACCATGATGACGATATTCAGCTTCGGTGGAACGCTTTCTAGAACTGGCGTCGCGGTATGGAGCAAATTGCTCAACAAATTTATACAGAATTGCCGCTTCAAGGAGGCGTCGAGAAGCGAGGAGAGAGGGGGATATGAGGAACCTTCGGCGCCCTCTGCATCAACACCTCCAGCGTGGTCTTCGCGTTTTCCCTTATCCTCGCGGCCATCGCGGTCTTCCCTAGGCCTGGGGAGCGGCTTAAACGAGATGTGGATCCGCCCATCATGGTCTAAATGTGCATAAGTCGCGAAATGTGGGTTCCGAATGTTGAGCGGGAGATAAGAAGGGTTTGTTATACCCCTAGGGCGCTGCTTCGTAGTCTTTGTAGTCGGAATAGTAGGGAGCGTAGTGGATGTCGGGTGGGTTGGCCGGGCAGGGGTGTCGGAAGTATCATGAGTGGGTGAACGGAGATAGGTGAGGGTTCGGTGACGGCGGGAGGCGGGAGGGCGTGGGGAGGCGCCGGAAGGTGGTGCTACTGAAGGGGCTGGATGTGAGTTTGCTGATTTGATCGCTGTGGGAGCATCAGAGTCGGGTTGTTCGCCGGATGATGGTGACGGTTCTGAGGAGGGGGATATTGATGAAGATGGCATCTTTGTTACTTCGTGCTTCTAATTTACAAAATTTTAGCAATGAGATTTGAGTGCCCCTGTATGTCCATGGAGTCGATATCTCCTCGACTCACCAATCCCCTCCCTTTACACAGTGGCAAGGAACTTCCTCTAAAACCAAAGTGCACCCCTTCCTTCGTTGCAAATATAAATTCTGACCTCCTAATGGCCCCTTCCTATCACCCCAATCATGTAAGAAATCGGTAATGGTCGAGAATCTGTCTTTTGATGATCCAGGCACTGCAATAGTAGAATTCGTATCCGTTGTATTCGTATTTCCCTTTTCAGAAAGTCGTGTTTGGTTCGTAGATTGCCTTCCAAGATGATCAATGTTTACTCTTCACGAAGAAGAGCTCCACAGTACTTAACTGGCCTCCCAGCCACCATTCAGAGCTTATTCCTGCCGTTTGTTACTTGAGCTCTACAGATCCAGAAACCAAGAATACATATCAGCCCGAACCGGGAGTTCTGTCACAGGGGCAATTTCCTTCATCTACGTCATAGGGCGGGCGCTTTTCCTTTTCGGGAGTGACGCGTCCAGGAACAGGGTCATGAGTTGCTGCCAAGACTTGTACCAAAGTAGGTTGTGGTGCTTGGCTTGTGCTGGTCATGGACCGGATTGAGTCTGTTGACGATAGTCTTACAGCTTTGGAATGCGGAGAAAACCAATGACATGTAGCTTGGATCATGGTTTTACTCGTAGGTGGCATATTTACTCGCTGTCATAGGTGAAGAAATGAAGACACAGTGGTGCATCAATCGAAACTAGGGTATCGACTTTATTTGTACACAACGATATATCATAAGCAAGACATCATCGTCTCGAGCACTGCCGCAAAATCCACGACGCATGCCGCACCATAAATACACATGCCGATGATCATCTCCCTCTTCCTCAAATTAAACCTCCGCAATTGACAATGAGTACTACTTCCGTATTGCACCGAAGAGAAACGACTTTGGTATTTTTTTTTCCTGCCAAAACTGTAAAACTGTGAAACGAGACATAACTACTATGCACAGGCTATTGTAGCTACGAAACGATGTAACTACTTTAATCTTAACACAAAGAGACAAGAATAAGGCAACAACGAAAGGAAAGCTGGCGACGCGCATCATACCCGGAGGCAAAGAAAGAAAAGGGTAATTAGTAGATAGTAAAGTAGTTGCAGGCGGTTGATAAAATTATAAAGGAGAAAACGAACGCTTTTTGTAAAACCAGACAATACAAAGGAAAATTCACCAATTTAAGGTCAAAGAGCGAAGAAAAAGAAGCCCTCAAAGCTGCATGAGCGTGACTGATGCTGTGTTAGTAAAAGCCAAGATGCGGAATCACATTTTATACATCCTTCCCAAAAAAGAAAAAAAAAAATGAAAGCACACACCCACACAGCACACATAGGGAAAATGGATAAACCAATTATCCAACACTCAGTTGGCTCAGTCAGCGAGGGTCTCTGGGCCCCATAACCTGGCTTCTGTAATAACCACCCGCCTTCTTCGTTTCTTGCTCGAGTTGGTTTTTTTCCCATTCTTTTTGCCTCTCTCGTTCCCGTTCCCGCTCCCGCTCTAGGAAGGACATGTTGGCCCATTTGTACGACTTCTCTTTCTCTTCTACCTCGTCGCAGCCCCTGTTAATTGGCACGTCAATCACTGTTTCATTGTCATGCTCCCACGAATTTTGCCTTCTGAGAGTGGAAGCAGTTGACAGGGTAGATGTTACTGATGGAGTTCGTTGCGACGTAAAATATCCCGAATTTGGTGCCATTGTCGGGGAAGTATTGCTATCTCGAGGAGGTAACGAGGGCTTCTTGTCCGGGGGGGTGGGTAAAGCTCGTGGTGGAGGAATTGGTCTCTCTCCTCCTGTCTTGTGACTGCGAATGGATGTAATAGGCGGAGTTTGATTCCTCCATTCGCCTGTTCGGTGCGGCGTTAGCGGAACGGGTATGACAACGCCACTGCTAGTATACTCTCCTGGTGTTAGTGTCTTCAATGAAGGAGAGGGAAGACGATTAAATTCCCCTGCCCTCTGGGCCACCAATCCACCTGTCTTCTGTGGAGTTAAGCTCGGTGTGCCGCCAGTTTTGTGGGTGGCAATACCAGTGAAAGTTTTTACGCCCAAGTTAGGGCTATTGCCTCCAGTTTTGTGGGTTTTAATGGGAGTAAGCAATGTCGATGAATGATTCTCGGTCCAAGCGTTCTTGAGGAAACGCCGCTCTGATTCTGTATCTTTCTTGCCAACTGGCTGAAGCCGATGCCTCTCCTTTTCAAGCTGATACAGTCTCTCTCTTTCCCGAGCTTGCTCCAATTCACGTTCTAGCTCCCGCACTCTAGCTCTTTCTCGTTCTCGTTCGGCCTTGTCCTGCTCTAGCTTTCGTTGTGCAGCCTCGTCCCGCTGACGCTTTTCTATAGCAAAATCTCTTTCCCTTTTAGCATCCTGCTCTTGCTGCCATGCTTTCCTATGCTCGGTTTCCTGCTGCCGAGCACGCTCCTTAGCTTCCTCCTCCTCTAATCGCTGCCATCGTAGTTCTTCCTCCCGTCTTCTCTCAGCTTCCGAGGATTCATCCTTCTTCTTTACCACCTCATCTTTGGATTTTAAAGAAGGAACTGAGGGTGACGGGTTTACAATCTGCCTTCGGCTCCCAAAGGAGACCCCCATGTTTCCCTGTGAAGCGCCCCCCATATACCCATACTGGTGAATATTCCATGCTGGAATGGATTTCTTCTCGTCATCCTTTTTTGACCATGAACTGACGCCGATATTAGGGGGTGGTTTAGCTGTGACTACTGGCGCTGCCGGCTTCTTGTAAACCGAATTGAAACCCACAGCTGGTGGGGGGGATGTAGGTGGAAAGACCGGCTGAACAGCTGCTGGGGCAACCGATGAGGATGTGCTGGAAGTGGAGTTAACAGAGTAGCCTGAAACACCTGAGCTTCCAGAATTCAAGTCCCGTCGTCCACTAGCTGCGGTCAAAGTAGGGCTCAACATCCCGCCCTTCTTCCCTCCCACTACCATTGGGAATTTCTCTGGACATATTTTGTGTGCAATTCTGGAAAAAGCCGTGAGGCACTGTACTACCTGGGCCGGGTCTTTCTTTTCAAACAAGTCGACTGTGAGGAAAAGGTCATGAGTTGGCAGGTCCACCGGGGGTTTAGAAACGACATTAATGAAGGCGGCAATCTGCTCCATCTGTACAAACGGCATAGGCGAAGGCTTCGGCTTCAATTGAGGGGCACCCGGCAATAGATTGACAAGACTTCATTGCATGAATAGATATCTAGCTTAGTTACCAAACCAGACAAGCGGTGAGAAGGGGTAGTAAGGGAAGTAATACCGACAAAGCAAAACACCGTCTTTCAAACAATCCATCAGGTCTTTCGACTCCGGCAAACTCACTCCCAAAATTTCATTCAACCATTCTTTTATCTCGGCACTGTCCTTGCTAGTATATTTAGCCAGCCGGAGCCGGGCAAGATCCTTATCCAACGAAGAAACGGACATCTTCCTTCAAGTGTGTTGAGTTGCAGGGACAAACAAAGGGAAACGAATAGGGGTATTGGGGGGGGGGGAGTTATATAAAGCAGGAAATGCTCGAGCCGGCCGCAAGCTCCTGACGATTTACCCTACGCGCACGACTGGGTCTGAGGGCGCAGGAGGAGGCCTGCGAGCTAATTAGCTACGGGCCCGAGTGGGCAGTTTGCCTTGGCTGTGCGTAATTCCACAGCTGGGCCCTTGCCAAGGCTTAGAGGCTTGGCGGTGTCTCGTGCCTGCACGAATTTTGCACAGGGAGCTGTGCTGCGCTTATGTAATATCTCCCAATCCGTGTAAGGCCAAACCGACCACATTTCAACTTGGAGATAGAAGCATAATTCCTCGCTCCCCCCTCGAAGCTCACCAGATTGCGACTGCAGGCCCACAAGCCCCAACGATAGCAATGGCGCAATTGTACCAGCATCTCCTCCTTCTGTTGTCTATATTCTCCGTACTGTGTACTGCCCTCAAATTCGATATTCAAGCCCAGCCAAGCGGCGCTCGGCCTCGATGCATCCGTAATTTTGTTGCAAAAGATACCCTCGTTGTGGTCACTGCTACGGTCTCGGGGACAAAGGGAGATGGCCAGAGAGTCAACATTCATGTGCGCAACCAATCCAGTCTGAAGGATTACGGGTCTGAGAAAGATGGAATTGAGCTTGAGCTAACCTGGAGCAGATTCGAGATGGCTTAGGCAACGACTATGGTCGACCCAAGAATGTTGTCGGAGAGTCCCGCACTGCATTCACTCCTCACAATGATGTCGCTTTTGACGTTTGTTTTGAAAACATTCTCGAGGATGGTAGTACTGCACCTAGAAATTCCTTTGCCTTATGTCTACTCTAGAGCATGCAGCATTCCAGGAAGCTGACATGCCAGCAATAGGTCAACACTATGGCCCACTACGTAGCATAGAGTTAGACGTCGAGATTGGGGCAGATGCTCGGGATTGGAATGCTATTCAGGCCGCGGAGAAGCTCAAGCCACTGGAAATGGAGTTAAGAAGGGTTGAGGCAATTGTTGGAGAAGTGGTCAACGAGATGGAGTACCTAAGGCGGAGAGAGCAAAAGCTGAGAGATACCAATGAGAGTACGAACGAGCGAGTCAAATGGTTCGCAATTGCGGTCATGGGAACGCTGGTGGGGGTTGGAAGCTGGCAAGTTATGTATTTGAGGAGCTATTTCAGGTATGCTCCTTTCAAATATTCACGGGCGCAACACGTATAACATACTAATTCTCAATGTGTGATATAGGTCCAAGCACCTCATCTAGTCTCACACAGCACCAAACTCGATTTTGTTCCTCTTCCGGAATTATGCATGAATTCCTATCCCAAACCTGCGTGGACGCTCGCCCTCGTGATGTCCTAATGTCTAAAACTTGACTTGTTACATGGCATGCTTATTGCTGCAAGTGTCAAAATATATATCATAATTTTCTATATCATAATGCCATGTCTGTACCGCCAATTACGCGAGTGGACTTGCGTAGTAGCAAAAAGGGAAATTTTTTCACATTCGTAATAATGCTACAATAATTTATATAGAACAAAACCTGTTGGCCAACCCAGAAAGCCCTCCTTTCTCGACGCTTTTCGCTAGGCATCCGGTGATAAAATATTGGAGATTAATATTGGAAACGTGCGGACAGTACTTCCGCGAACACAAGATAAGACCCCGGTACGATTGTCGGTTGTAGAGCCGGTTTCACAGAAGTGCAGGTCATGCTCCGACCCTCGCAACTTTCATCTACGCTTGTCTCCTTCCTTTTTGAGAAACACTTACCTCATCCTTGCCTTCAAAGTTCAGGCAACCTTAAACTCCAGTCCCGCAACAGTTTCAATTCTCCTTCATCCCCATTTTGCAGTTCACACCACTTAATTGACTTGTCAAAGATTCCCTCTCTCTCCAGGATATCTTCAGGCTGGTCCAGGGAACCTGCTGCCAATGCAAACACCAGCTCTTCGGCATTATTGCACGACTGTCGGGTAAGCAATCCGCCACCACAATATCCACAAAACCCGCGAATGAGGTTCTCGGAAATGGGGTACTCCTTATAGGGCCAAGGAATTGTGAGCGTGGAGGTTATAGACACACCTGGCTGTTGCTGTTGTTGAGGGAAAGGAGAATATGATGGTGGTGGAGCTGAAGATAAGGATGGAGAGGATGGAGAAGAAAAAGTAGAATGGGCAGAAGTTAATGAAGAAGCCTCCTTTTGCTGTTTCAACAGCGGCACAATGGCTGCAAAAGGATTGATGGTCCCAGATACCCCAGGAGACGCTTTTGTTTTACCCTTACCCGTAGGAAGCCGAGAGCTAACTGTTGAATTGGACGAAGCAAAGAAAGAGTTCTCAACCCCTCCCCCAACCTGGCTGGCATTGGCCATTCTCGTGGTAACTCCACTCGGCCTTGGAATGGAGCTTGTGCCGGATCCAGAATATCTTGTGGTAGAATTTGGATTGCGCCGGGCCTCAGCAGCCAGAGGGGAATAATATGCTGGCCTTGGAGGCGTAATTAACATCTCGGGAAGTAAAGGAGGGGGCGCAATGGCAGGAGATGGTTCCATGCTTGTGGCTGAACAACAACCGAGCGGAGTATCCACCTCAACAAAGGACACACGTCTTGTCAAAGGTGGAGCACTGTTAGAAGATGATACAGACGAACTTCCTGATGCCGCTGTAGCTATGGAAGTTCTCGACGACAAAGTAAAAGCAGTTGTGAGGCTTGATGTAGAGGTTGCAGAGACTGTGGAGATTGTGGAGGTTGTTGACAACCTTCTGACGTTCCCTGACCTCAAGTTGCCAATTGATGAGACTGCGCACGAAGGAGGAAGTGTCGCATCTGATGTATGGGAACTGGAAGCAGAGGGCTCTTGAGCTGTTCCATGCTGAGGATAAGGAACTCGAGAGGCGAACTGGATATAAGAGCTTGGTATGTTGAGCACAGTGTGGGTAACTGACGAGTATGAACGACGGCAAGTGCGACAAGTGCTGTTCAACCGATTGTTAGTCACATTACATCAGAGTGGTCAGAATAGAATTGTTCATGAAATTAACAGTTTGCTGACGTGCGACGGTGCTGGTCAATCCCTCGCGGGTCAAGCTTTACTCTAGTGGCCGAGCACTTGAGTGGGATAGCTCCAATAAGTCATGCAAATTCTCAAAAATGAAGGCCACTTACCAATGATTTGCATAAGGATATTCTTTACCATCGAAGAACACCTTCTTCCCATCTTTTGGGAGTATCACTCTATAACGAACGAGTGAACACTGGCAACCGCCATCGATTGTTTCAAATTCACCTTGAATGGAGGACATTGGTGTTTGTGTGAATGTTGCGTTACACTACTAGGGGTTTCCGTCCAGGCTTTTGATCCCTAAATCTGAATGCAAGGGGACAATATACAAATTAGGGAGGCATGAGGAAGCCAGAGGTATTTCAATGGAATTTATAATACTTTTTCTGATAATGGTACCCGTTGTCAAGGATGTGAGTCAGGTAGACCTCAGCTGGATTATTCGCGCCATATCCACATCTGATGAAGTAAGTCAATCCTTAAACTGCACCAGATTACCTCATCGTATTCACATCAATTCTCGACATGATAGAGTAATTAGTCCACTCCCGAGGAAGTACAAATATCAACTGCAGAGGGTTAGCAGTTAGGTTCTCTGACTGCGGGTTGGCGGTCTTCAATTCCGCCGTCATGGTTAACGTATCCCCGGCCCTTTTCCTCTAGATTCTCTATCATGGACACATGTTCAATTTCTAGCAAAATTATACGCCAATGGTATTTTATTTTGAGATCACTTGATATATCTCAATATATCTCTCTACTGTTACTCTGGCCAAACTTACTTCACCCCATGCATGTTACAACTGCGAGCGCAATACAACTCGGGATCTGGGAGTGACTGACCCCCCAATGTCGGCCCTAGTGTTCCCAAACCGCCAAACCGTGGTCACTAGCACCCAGTCCTCGGTGTCCGCCATGCGTTTCGTGCATGACAAGAAGTAAGCCAGATCGGATGGCAGCTTGTGATACGCGACTAGGCAGCAGCGGCAATGGTATCCACTATTTAGGCGATTAACCAGGATTTGGACAAAAAAATTGCTAATGATTGGAGCACTCACTTCTCGGAATTTTGATGTGGAGTATTAGGGGCATTGCTGAATTAGGCTATGAGGCAACACGACGTTGGCACCTGCATGAGCGCAAACGGCAGCCGAAGCTAGACCAGTTCAACGGGTTGTGAATGTGAAGTATGTATTTATACCCTGGAAACGCATATTAAAATAGGCCTAGGATATCGAGGATATCCTGCAAAGCCTGGCTGCATCTACTGAATCAAGTTTCCTCTTGGAATATTCCTCTCAGTGCTCGCTCTACCAAGTCGAAACCAAGGAAAAGCAAATACAATGAAGGGACAAGGATAACCCCCTCCAGAATATTCCGAGGCACATGTTTACGAACATGATAAACAGAGACAAGAAGGGAACGTCAGCAATGCGGGATCCTGGGCATTATGATTTACTGGTGGAATGAAGCTTGCTTCCTGGTCAGGTGGACCTTTGCTTGTTATTGCTTTTATTTTACAGGTGTCCGTGTACTTACATTGGATTTGTATTTTGCCGGATTGATATTAACTGTTGCGCACAAATAATGGTACTATTGTTTAGGTTGTCATACTTAAGGTACTGTGGGAGAGTTCTCTTTCTCTCAAGGGCCGGAAATCTCAAGAAAGAACTTTTTCTATTATAATGTAGGTTGCGGGGGAGGGAGCAGGACTCCCGCCCTGCCCTTCCCTGTATATATACATGGTACAATACATACTTCCTCCTTCCGCACCCAGTCATCCCCCCCACCCTCATGCCCGTTGTGTGTCTCGCCACAGACTGGCCCCTCCATTTTCCATCGAGTACTAACATCAGACTAGCATTCCAGGCAATTTTCAGATTACGGATCGGGAAACTTTAGTCTGGGGCAACTACTAATCCTTCCAGTTCCGGTATTGGCTAGACTGCCGAGGACAGATTGACTAAAACAGCAACAGAATGATACTAGCAGAAGTTGGCTGCTATTCGTTTAAAATGACGTTGAAAGAGGCACCGATTCTAATGAAAGTTGACTGCTTCCAGCTCAGGGTAACCATGCCTTCGGAGTAGCCACCTGAGGATGGGTCTGTACACCTTTTAACATGACCTCGTGGAGTGTGGATTCTATTATTCAAAGAATATCATTCTAGCTTTTGAGGATTGCAGAGGGCACATACAGAAGCAATATGTTTATTGCGATAAGTACTGATATAATGTGATCCTTGACAGACTGCGCCTTCCCAGCTTCTATGCCATCGCGATTCAACTCGGTGTAGCAGCGCCAAAAGGCATGAGACGGTGCCATGACGTACTTCAGCCTTCTTCGATAAGCCACTCAACATGACGTCGGTGGGGTGCCCTCCAGCAACCAACTCTGCATATCTCTACTCTAGTAGTCCAGTGGCTTAACTTCGAGCGAAAGTGGTTCCAGTAGTCTAATCCTTTTCTTGCCGACTTATGCGAGCCTTGAAGGTTCCTCTTAACTACCTAGGGATGCGCACAGAGAGCTTGCCCCCTTCACTTCACTCACTGAACTTGATCATTCACACGACTCAACTTATTTAACTACGCATCTATACGATAACATTGTACCTCAGTTAGTGAGAAATAATTTTTAAGACTCCGGAGTGAGAACAAGGAATTGAAGGAGGGCTTGTTCTGCTTGCTACACGAGTAATTAAACCAGTCTCATCAATTCTAGATAGCGGTTTCATAACCCTACTACACTATGGACTTCCTTCCGCACGCAATCCTTCGCGCCGCTCAGTTCATCCTTACTCTTCTTACTCTCAGTCTCTCTTGCGCCCTCGCCGCTCAACAGCGGCTCGGAGGCTCCCCCACCCGCGTCAACTACTCCATCTTCGCATCAGTGTTCGCCCTACTCACCCTTTTCTACCTTCTTCCCGCATCTCTCATTTCCTCCCTCCGCCGGTCAGTCTGGCATCCGTTTGCCGCGCTTGTCCTCGATACACTCAACACTATTTTCTTCCTTGCCGCAGGCATTGCGCTTGCCGCACAATTGGGAGTCAATAGTTGCTCGAATCGAAGCTTTTTGGGGAGTAATGGGATCACAAATGGTGGGGGATATTATGATATGGAGAAGAGATGTAGAGAGGCGCAGGCGTTGTGCGCATTCTTTTGGTTTGGGTTTGTCGCGTGGGGATTGAGCGCTTTGCTGGACAAGTGGGAGATGGCAAAGGGAAAGGAGACGAGGACGACGACGGGAATGGCGGGGTTGGGTAGGAAGCCGAGGGAGGCTCCGATGGCACAGGTTTAACAGATTACATATAGGACATGGTTGCTCTCATTCAAGAGCGAGCTGTGAGTTGTGTAGTTGGAAATGCATATGGATTCTATTCTTCACCCAATGTTTGTATTTTTTAACCTGTCATATAATGCTTCTATTCTGTTAAGAATCCAAAATGCTACTAGGCTGCATTTGGCTAATAATGACCTGGCAATCGCTAAAAAAGGAAATGGAACAAATAAGAAAATATGGGATTTCGTGGTTTGGATATTAATAACGATAAAAAAGCTTTGAAGATGACTTCACAAAAACCGTATAGTACATACATAGTAGTGATATGTGAAGGTACCGCAGTAAAAAACTGTCAAGGAGATATGTACGAACCTCTTCGCATGACGTTGAAACCCCGTCAAGAGAACAGCATCTGGGATCTCAAGGATGCCTCAATGAGTATAGAGAACATACATGTAAGACCTCAATTTCCGTTACACTCACAATTTATCCTCAAGCCCCCACTTATCGAAACCCCTACCCTACTAGCACCCCACCCTACCCCACTTCTCAAACTCCCCAAACCTCTGGAATTCCCGAATCTACTCTATATCATGTGAGAATATCCAGCAAATCCACAATATTGTCGATGAAAGTACAACGACCAGCTACAGAATGACGACATCTATGGATACTATTACCACAAGGAAATTAACAAGTCCCGGTAGGAGCAACAACATGTTCATCCCAAGAGACCTACTGTTATACTCCTCCTAAACAATAAAAGTTACGGATCTTGGTGGCAGGCAGTGTTGGCGGCAGGCGGTCTCGAACTGCGGGATGCAATAATATTTATGCACTTCGTTATTATGCACATTAATGTGCGATCTTAACTCCCCTATTTATACTCATGAGCTGCAAAATATATTGGTAAGAGTTCGAGGTTGCAATATCACATAACGGGAATATGTAGGATCCAGACCTTCCATCACGTACACTCTCTCACACAATGACCTCGATTCACGTGATATCCACTTCGTCGCGCGCAATTCATGTCGCGTAATTCTCGGTTTCATGATCTTCACGCCGCCACGTACCTGCGTTGAACACTGCATCTTGTGTTTCAGCTTACCATTTCTACTTTACAGTAGACTAAGCCTAAACTGGGGCGGGGTGGGTGGCCTGAGGGCGAGAAATATAATATGCTAGATGTGTAATAGGTGGGCTGAAGCCGCCCTCGGTGGGTGAAGATTGATTTAATAAATAATCAAGCTCTGATACCAGCACCAGTGAAGGCTTCATCACGAAAGCAAAACTGCAAAGTATCAATACGTCAGCAAAGCCACTCATCGTTATCATTAAGATAATAGACTACGGCGACGGGAAGCGTTTTCCCCCAGTCTACGAGAACTTCAATTTTGTCAACTCTAAACGAGACGAAGCATTCATTGGGTTTTCTAGAGGATGTCACTTTTCAGTACGTATGGAGGGTTGGGTAGCGGAAACAAAGAGGACGAAGCTCAGGCTAATGCGAGGATGAGAGTTATTCTGAAGCAAACTTCTCGGGAGGCTGCCGAAGATATGTTGAAGCTACATTTTCCAAGGGAATATGTTTTTAATTTCCCTGCAGTGAAGCAGTACTTGGAACATAAGTATGGGGAGGGAAGTCGCAGAAATCAAGTAGGTCTCGCTCAGCCGCCGATGCAGCAAAGTGGGGGAATGGATAATGATGCAGTAAATGAAGAAGTTGTGGATTTTGAAGTGGACATCGCACAACAGGAAACCTCGACAAGTACGCCTGCACGGAAGAGTCGGAAAAACATGGTGTTTGCGCGGCAGAGTAATGGTAGATTCGGGAGAACCAAAGCTGGAGCCAGCAAGTCAATGCCAGCTAGGAAGAAGAAGAAATGGATATAGTTGTTATCATTTAATTATTTCGGTTTTATTTTTTTTTTTTATTTTTTTTATTTTTTTTGTCTTTTGTTTTTCTTCACTTCTTTTTCACTTCTTTTTGTGCAGAGGGCGGGCTTTCCTGAATCGATATTGCATTTTAGTTGCATATTCAGTGTAGGCCACACAATGAAAATAAAGAAAAAAAAATACGCATGTAGTACATTCGCAGATACTAAGACTGGAAGGCCAGTCGGCATATCATTTGAAAGCCATCTACAGCTCCACAGGGACACTGCCCTCAGCCTCCTCCACAGGTGATTCATCTGGTAACATCTCCACAACCAGCCCGGGTTTCTCCTCCTCCTCGGTCTTCGGCTCAAGAAATCCCTTTGGAATCTTCTCCTTCTTGATGTCACCGACCTTGATCGCGTCGAGCCAAGCAAGTAGCGACTCTGCGTCAGGTGACTCCTTGAAGACCCTATACCACCGTCTAGCACCATTGACAGCAACCAATTTCGTCAAGTCAGTAGTCGGGATTTGGAAGCGATAGCTCTGGTTTTTGCTCATAAAGTACTGTGAGTTAGAGTTATGGAGTTTTGACGGTTTAATTTGATGGTTGCAAAAGTTGATCTTTTGTTTGAGTTATAACAGAGAACAACCTTGAACTACCAACCACACGGCTGCGAGATAAGATAATAGAGACTACGGTGAAGGGAGTCGTTTGAAGAAGTTTCCTCCCAGTCTACGAGAACATCGATTTTGTCAACTCTGAACGAGACGAAGCATTCATTGGGTTTTCTACCGAATGTCGTCACCTTTCGGTTCGCCTGTAGGGTTTGGTGGCGGAAACAAAAGGGACGAAGCTCAGGCTGATGCGAGGATGAGATATTCTGAAGCAAACTTCTCGGGAGGCTGCCGAAGATATGTTGAAGCTACATTTTCCGAGGGAATATGTTTTTAATTTCCCTGCAGTGAAGCAGTATTTGGATCATAAGTATGGGGAGGGGAGTCGCAGAAATCAAGTAGGTCTCGCGAAGTATATGAAGGGACCGAACTTTACGACTGGGAGCGAAGGCTAGATAAGGCACATTCTTCGCGACTCATGGCCACCTTAGATCAGTCTCGAGACTGGGGCAGCGGGGGTTGTTTTTTATGTTTTTTCCCTTATTCGGAGATTTTACACTAGGTAATAGTGAATATTTACTACACTATCCTGGAAGAAACCCCCGAACCAAGACGGGAGCGAAAGCGGAGTGACCGATAACGGCTACTGGAGATAAACGTCCATGAAGCCCTACTCAGAGTCCCAAGGAATCAGCCGGCTGAAATATATAACAATTCTCCTTTAACTCATTTGGAACATCGACTTAAGGGGGGGTATAAAATTGTGGTTTGAAATTTGTGAAAATGTGTTGTAGGGTGTAGGGTTCACTCATAAGGCTTTGTCAGCTTACCCTGAACAGTGAAATGTAAATAAGTCATTTTCATTCGTACTATACTGACTGCAACTAATTAATTCACTTTACTAAGTAATCTTTCCTTTCTTCTCTTTTTTTTTTTTTTTTTCTTTTTCTCTTTCTTCTCATTTAATTTGGTTTTGGAGGAGAGGTTAATATAATTACATCAAACATAAGGTTACCCTGAGAGAAGAAAGGAATCAAACATGTAGAGATGAGATGCACTATTAAAAGAAAATAAATAAAATAAAAATGAAATAAACAAAAGTGAAATAAATAAAAAGTCTTTTGAAAAACCGGACACATATGTAAATGCCTTAACATGGAGTGGGGAATACTAGGTACATGCTACTATCTTCCGAACAAAATATCCACTCGGGAGAGATAACAAGAAGCAAAATGAAAAAATGAAATAAAAATGAAAAAAAGTGGAGTTCTTTTAAATACTTAAGCTAAATCGGAATCGGTTCCACTACGTCAGTTGAACGTAGCCTCGAAACGAAGCTCGAGCTCACCCCCACCTCACCTTGACCTCTCTTCCCCCACATCCACCCCCCCCAATTCCGAACTCCTCTACCTCCTATCCCCTACCCCTCTCTTCTGGGCGCTGCTCTCGGCGGTGTCCACCCTTCAATCTCCGGCTCCCTATCTGCTGCTATCCTTGCCCTCTCCCACGGATCCTCTACGGTCTCTCCCTTCTCCTTTTCCACCTTCTCCTTCTCCTCTCTCTGCCGCTCTTGCGCCTCCCTGACCCCCATCCCCACCCCATCCCCAGGCTTCACCACCACCCTCCTCGCCTCCAACCCCGCCTCCATCATCTTCCCCTCCTCCCTCGCCCCTCCCGCCGTCAACCTCCCTGCAATTCCCACGCCCCCACCCACCACCCTCCTTCCCTCCCTCTCCCTCCTCTCCAGCTCCTCCTTCCTCCTCACCCTCTCCTCCAGCACCTCCCTCCTTACTCTATCCCTCTCCAGCTCCTCCCATGACGGCGCCTCGTTCCGCACGCGCCGCAGCCATTGGTGCCACTGCACGCTGTCCACGTGCATGGGAGCGCCCGGGTCCGCGAACTGGACCATGCGCCGCGGCGGCGCGCCAGGCGGCGTCTGCAGTTCCCAGTAAAGGTTGAGAGAGTGGTCGATGCCGGCGAGCTTGCGGCGGCGGAAGGGCAGCGGAAGCGAGAGGTAGTAGAGGCGGAGGCGGCGGAGGAGGGGGAGATTGGGAGGGAGGGAGAGGGGCATGGTTGCGTGTGGCTGTGGTCGGGGGGCGAAGTTGTCGGAGTTGGGGGGGTAATGTAGAATGCCAATTACCCTGATGAGAGTCGCAGGTTCTATTAGCAAGATGCCCATCGATTCAAGCTTCTGTAGCAAGTACCTTGAACCTCTTCCACAAACCCTATCCACCACCAAAATCCAAGTTCCGACCCAAGTCTCCACAAGTCACCTTTAATAAATCCCCTCCCGCCCTCCTTTATCCTCAAAACCCTTCCTGCGGCTTGCTGTTGCGCGCGTTGGGTTTACGGAAGGGTATACCGAGCTCTGTCCCCCCGCAGCTCCTTTTGCTCTTTTGCCCTTGGCGGATTCGCGCAAAACAAAAAAAAAAAATAAAAAGAAAAAACAGCGTCAGATTCGTTGGGAATACAAAAAAAAAAATCGGTAATGCCTAATTCCCCACCCAATATTCTGTCCCCTGCAACCATCAAAAGCCTTTTTTCGAAATCTTGATATCGCCAAGCCCCGCCCACCCCGTTGACGTCCTTAGCTGTGAAGATCCCCTCCCCCCGGATTCCCCGGCAACTCTACCGTAGGGCTTGGCGGATGGGGTTAAGCATATCTATCATGTGCGATTCAGGTTACAGGGTAACAGCTAACTATACAAGCCCGATAAGTTCCAACAAATCTCATAGTTTAGTTCATAACCCTGTCCTTACTTGGAATCAAAAACGTCGCTGCGGCTTTCCTGACCTTTTTATCCCCAAATGTATAAACAGGTTTGGACTGTGTATATATACAACTTCTTTCATTTTTCTTTTTGACTTGCAGGGGGAAGGGGAGGGGGGTATATCTTAGGTTCACCCGTTTTGATTTCACTTAGTTATTAATTTTTTTGGATTTAGATTAGACGTCAAAAAAAATATGAAAAAATTAAGGAGAGATTCTTCCCCCGCCCCCACACCCCACCCCAAGTGGATATACCCAAAAGACTTACCCATTTCTGTTTTATCGTTCATCTTTCATCTTTTCCACACACAAACACAAACCAAAAAAGAAAAACACATTGTCGACCCAAGCAATTTCTTAAACACCCCCCGGAGGCGGCCCTGTTCGATACTCCTCTCCCCCCCACCCCCCCCTTTCGCAATAAAAATTTTTTTACCTTCCACGATAGAAAGAAGCAAATAAAACAAACCAAACAAACAATGTAAAACAAGACCAGAATATATATTTAAAATAACTGTTTCTCGTTACCCAGATCGTAAATAAATAACCTAAGCTCTTCTTCGTTGACCCATATATAAAAAACTTATAATCCAACAACTATACCCGCAACATGAAAAAAAAAAAAAACCGCAATTTCGCAGATTTACAAAAAAAAAAAAAAAAAAAAGGAAATTAAAAAAGAGCCCCAACATATAACTGTATAACCGAATACCGAATACCCCATATACCATGCATCCTTAATCCCATTGCCGTAAACACTATCTCCCTACCTCCCCCCTCTCCCAATCATTACTATCACCACAAAAAAAAAAAAAAAAAAAAAAAAAAAAGAGAGAGAAACACAACCCATCAGTCCGCCTCCGCCAACTGAATTATCAACCTTGTCGCCAACTCCAAAAACGGGAACGGACTCGTCACGTCCTTGTCCTCCTGGGGCTTCCTCCCACCTCCGCCGATCCCCCCCACGGCTCCGCCCCCCCTCCCGTCTCCATGCTCATGGTGGTGGTGTTGATGATGATGGTGATGGTGACAATGATGATGCCCATGACCATGCCCGTGTCCATGCGAATGAGAATGATGCTGTGAACCAGGTGAAGTTGACTGCGCAGAGCTATCCGCGAACCCCACCTTCTTCTTTCCACCACCGCCGCCACCCATAGCGGATGTCGGTGTGCCTATCGTACCTCGCTTTGCCGCTTCGGTGTCTGTCGTTTCGGTGACGTCCGGATTCGTGACGGACAGCACCCGTTTCTCGCTCTCTTCCTCTCCCTCTCGCTCCCCGTTCTGACCGGCACCAGTACGCGAACCCTCAGTGCCATTAGCACCGCTACCGCCATCCCCTTCACCCAGCCCACTCACACTCGCCACACTCGACTTCCTACTTCTCCTCCCTCCACCTGCTCCCACATTCTCCTCCTCGTCTTCCGGTACATAGCCCTCCTCTGGAATCCCGTCGTCGTACTCATACTCATCCTCCTCGTCGTCCTCATCGTCACTGTAGTAATCTTCGTCATCACACTCGTCCTCAAAGATCCTTTCATACCCCGCACACTTGAAGTCCACTAGGTAAAAATTATTTTCCAGCTTATATAGCTGGATTTCCATATGCACGAACACACTTTCCTGTCCCACTGGTTCGCATCCGCTACCACTCCCCCCTGCCACACTCGCCCTCCTGCTCCCCTCCACCGACTCGGGACCCGGTGGTGACGACGCCATCGACGACGTCCCTGAATTCGTCGCACTGGTCCTTCCACTCTCCCTATCCGCCGCACTCCTCGGCATCAAGCCGTCTTTCCTCCACCTACAATGAATCACCCAGGGATCCTCGGGTGGCTTAATCCTCTCTCGCTCTCTAAAGCCCCCCATCCTTGCCCTCCTTGCCCTTCTTCTCGAATCCGACCTCGATCTCGACCTGTCATCACCACTCTCCGCCCCTTGACTGTGACTCGACCTCTCCCTCCTCCTGCTCCCCGACCTCGGACTCGCGGATCCATCATCCCCACTATCCTCCCGTGCACTCCCGCTAGCACTCATACTCCCGCTTTCACTGCCACTATATTCCTCTTCATCATACTCATCACTATACTCCTCCTCGTCATCAACCGCAACCCACTCCGCCCCCAACTTCTTCAATGCACGATAAATACAGCTAACCGCCTCCAACGGAGGATTCCGACTCCTGATCCCAAACTGCCATCGTGTGGGTTTGGGCTTTTTGGGCACCTCCGGCTGCTGCATCATTTGCTGTCTCTGCATCATCTGCTGCTGGAACTGCGTGTTGCTTAGTGGCGTAAGCGGTTCCGGGCGACTGCCGTTAGGGCCAAATTGGTTGCCAGGAAGCTTAGCTGCAAGAGGGCGGAGGCCGCGGCGTTGGAGGACTGGGCTGATGGTGCTGGAGGAGGCAGCGGAGGAGGGTGTGGAGGATGTGTTGCTCAGGGGACTGGAAACGGCGGAGGCCGGGAGATTACCGCTACTAGGGGCGGGAGAAGCAAGAGGAGAGGACTTCGTTTCCGGAGGTACGTCGCTCGTTCCTGCTCCACCTGCTCCCTCACCTGTGCCTACGGTGGCAGCGGCGGCCCGAGGCCCGCCAATCATGTACGCGCGGTGGTATTCCGGTAAACTCGTTGGGAGGATGCAGATGCTGCTATTTGGGCTGCGGCCGCCAGTCACAGTCGAAGCGTCATCCGCCGAGAAGCCTAAACCATCTCGCGCAGATAGGTTAAGCGGAGACGCTGTTCTGCCTGGAGTGCTGAGGAAGGGGGACACGCCGGACGGTACTGTACTAATCGGGGGTTTTATCGAAGAGGAGCCCTGTGGTGGGCCTTGAGTTGAGGGGGAGTTCCATGCGGGCGGGGACTGGGCGAGGAAGGATTGGATGTTTTGCGCATTTGATAGACGGGCTGTAAATACCAATAACATTAGCATATCAAATAGGTATAAATAAAAAAATGAATTGATTAGTACTCACAATCCCTCATCATCATCTGATTCTCCCTTACAATGTTATACGCATCCTTGATCGCGTTTGGTTCATTCTTATTCAACGCTTCATGGACATCATCATTACCGTACCCCAACGTCTTACGCAGCTTTCCCACAACCGCCTCGTGCAGCTCTCCAGCGGCCCTCGTATTCCTGTCCCTCGTCCGGTTCGGATGCTGTGCTGGGTCAACGCCTGTATCCACAAACTCAACTTCTGGCGGACGCAGGTAGTCGGGAAGGTTATGGTTGAACCATGGGTCTTGCCGGATTTCAGCAACGGTAATGCGGTTGACCGGGTTGACTACGAGCATCTTGCCAAGCAGCTTCACCGCTTCGGGGGAAAGGTAACTAGGGACACTATAGCTTCCCTCTACACATACAAATACTCAATTGTCAACCATCGGGTTTCACAAAGATAAGAAGAACACTCACGTGATATCTTTTTAAACAGTGTCGGGATATAATCATCATCAAATGGCAACCTCCCACACAACAACACATACAAAATGACCCCGCAACTCCACACGTCGACTTCCGGCCCCGCATACAGTTTCCCAGAGATTACTTCTGGTGCTGCATAATTTGGGCTCCCGCAACTCGTCTTCAAGAAATTCCCATCCGTCATAATATTGCTGAGACCAAAGTCTGCAATCTTGACGTTCAAAAACTCGTCCAGAAGGAGGTTCTCGGGTTTAAGGTCACGGTGCACGATTTTGTGTCTATGGCAGTACTCAACGGCGCAGATGATCTGCTGAAAGAAGCGGCGGGCGCCGTCTTCGGACATGCGGCCATTGGCTACGATGTAGTCAAAGAGCTCGCGGCCGGCATATTCAATTACCATTACGATCTCTGTAGGGGTGGTTACGACGTTGTATCTAGAGTTGGGTTTCCACTCAATTAGCCATCGCCACCAAGGTTCTCATAATTTGGCAAGCCAAATATATGCATGCAGAACGCAAGTCAGATTCTCACAATTTGATGATATGCGGGTGCCGCAGCAATTGCAGATACTGAATTTCCCTCTCCACTCTGCCTGCCATGTCCTTATTGACAAGTTTCCTCCTGGAGATGATCTTCAGGGCGACCTTCTGCCCTGTCACCTGATGCACCGCCAGCTTGACCTTCCCAAACGACCCCTCGCCGAGTGTCTTGATGATAACATATTGCCCAAATCGCTGCTGCCCTCCAGCTCCACCCTGGCGGGGTGGGGCTTGTAGATCCGTATTTTGCTGATGTCGTTGCTCGCGATGATTTGGATGGCCATGATGCCGGTGCAATCTATGCTGTTGCTGTTGCTGCTGCTGCTGCTGCTGTTGCGGTGATATCGGTTGAGGCTGATGAGAATTCCGACGGGAAGCTGTAATCGGAGTTGAGCCTGCAGTCGATGATGCTGAAGGTGGGTAAACCGGGATAGGGTCGGACGAGGACGAATGCGAGTCTGACGGCGGCGGCGGCGGCGGCGGCGGCAGAGGTGGAGGTGTTTGGGGGGCCATGCTCTCTCTGCAAGTGGTCCCCAGTTCCCTTTTTTTCTTTTCAGATTCTCACTCGGCGTTACGCTCGGGCTTTTTTTTTTTTTTTTTTTTCTTGTCCCCCTTTCCTTAGGTTCTAGGCCGATGACTTTCTTTTTCTTAGAATTCCAAGCTAAAATGAAGTCTGATCTGGGGTGGAAGGTTCCGATCGGGTGGGATAGGGTGGGATAGGGTGGGATGCGATGCAATGGGATGCGATGGGGTGGGATTGGGGAGGCAGATTCGGGGGAGCAGAGTGTGTGTGGGGGGGGGGGGGGAATGGAAAGGTGGGGGGGAGTGTGAAGCAGGCAGGATAGCGCAGTGTTGCTGCCTTGCTTTGCTTCGCGTGCTTGCTTTGGTGGGCCAATTCTACTACGTCCGCGTCCAGCTGGTGGCGGGGGGGGGGAGCTTAACGATCCAGATCTAAACGTACGATAGACAGTCTATAAATTATCTGCTCCCGGGCTGGCAGGGCTGTAGGCGGGCGAGGTAGTGACGACGATGGTAGGAGAGGAGCGGTGGGGGACAGCGAGGGACGTGGAGGGGAGGGGGGAGGGGGGAGGGAGGAGGGGAGGGGAGGGGAGGAGGGGCGCCCAAGGCTCCAGGCCCAGCGGCAGGCCCCAGCGCGCAGGGGCTCCAGGGCAGCAGCGCGGGCGGGAGAGCTGCCCCCCCCACGCACCCCCTTCGCTGCGGGCATTGGGACAGCTCAGTGCCGCCCTCTCGTGCGCGTCAGTCAGTCCCTGCCCTCGCGGCCGGCAAGCCCATGGCCGGCCGACCGTGTCGCGGAGGGGCACCTCCAATGGCGAGGCTGCCCCCAATGCACACATACATGCACGCCGCCTCACAGCACCACCACCACCACCACCACCACCACCACCACCACCCACCGCCGCGCTGCATACATGCGCTCACGCCAGACAACAATGTCGTCGAGATACATATCATACGCATCACAGAAAATCACTCACCCACGTACCCCCCCATGCACGACGCGCCTCATGTCATATAGCAGATCCCTCCTCCCCCAGCAAATACCGCAACGTAGGCTGGTTGCAACCGCCAGCGGAACGTCAATCCCCAAGCCCTTCAACCGTCGGGTGCTGAGACTACCCTTCAGGTTTTTTTTTTCGCCACTTGCGCCCAAAAAGCTACCATACCATACCATTATATGACTAACAAACAAAAAGAAAGCCTATGACAACCCTCAAGAAACTGATCACACGTGCAACGTCAAAATAGTTTGTCACTGATTTTAGAACCCCTTCTTCCCCCTTCTTTAATCATGTCTTATCCTTATCCTTATCCCTATCCCCTTATCCTCAAACTTCCCGCAAAATTAGCATAACCCCTCCCTTTTTCCCCCCTCCTACTGCACGCGGTCCGCAAAAGCCCCAAAAATAAAACAGGACAGTACTTCTTTAGGAATCCCTCCCCCCCCCTTTCAAACTAAGCCTTCTCGCTTCGACTCCTTCTTTGCTTTTCCCTTCGTGGGGTGGGGCAAAAACAATTGGGGTGAGAAATTTTTTGACACTTCAGAGCAAGCACCATGGCCGGTCCTGCTGCAAGGGCTCACCTTCGATTAAAAAACGTGGGCGGGGTGGCACAGGGTATGATACTACTCTACTTTTCATAATGACACATGATACTTAGAGTAGTTTAAAGGGGAAAAAAGGAATAATGTTTCGCAAGTTACGTAACACATCGTCATTGCTCATGCATCCTCAAAAAAAGCAAAAAAATTCAAATGCCGACGTATGAGAAGCATGTGTGTATTTTTCTTCTCGTTTCCCGCGCATACCAAGTAAATACTTCTAGATCTAAGCAAACAAATTTAATTACAGATGCATAAAACAACGGGAAGTAAACACAATCACAACGGGTCCTCAAAAAAAAAAAAAATTTGGCAGCAAAAAAAACCGCAAACACATGGAAAAAAAACTCGCAAAATTGCAAACCCAACTGCCCAGCTCCCAGTTACAGACCATTTGCCTTGCGTACATACATAACTTGCGAATCAGTATCTTTTGCCCTTTTTCATATGCCCAAACCTCAGTTCGTCCCCCGCACGAGAAATCTTCTTAGCGCGTTAGCAAGCTGGTCCCTGGCGCAAGTAAGCTTTTTTTTTTGCCGTCCCACACTGCCGACTAAGCAAGATCCCTGGGGGCAACGAAAAAGTCAAAAGCTGATAGATCCCCACATTATCATTTTGCAAACGAACAACGCAACCCCGTAAGGACCCGAATATATGCTTACAATTGCTAAGAGTATATGGATCAGGGGAGAAAGTTACAGTAAAAGAGGTGTGGGGGCAGAAGTGTTGGCAGTAGGCATTGTGTCTTGGTTTTTGTACATCACGTACAAACAATGTACCGGTATACTGTATTCCAGCATTTCCCAATATGGTAAGCCCATAGTCCAACCAGACTATCCCATAGTCAGTATCTCTCTTAATTCAGCTTTTTGCCTCCACCAATATGGACTTTTTTTTTTTTTTTGCCACTGTCACATTTAGGAGCAGAATAATAAAATGGTTTATTGGGCAATCTATAATCCAATTATTTTAAGATATGTATGTAAAGTACATCCCTGCTACGGAGTTTTCTATCCCACTTAAGTATCCCTCCCCCCAAGCGTTTTTTTCGCAATCTTTAGGTTGACAGTTGAGCAGACTAAACCAGCCACGTCTCAAGGTGGGTTATTAAGGAAAAGCTTGTGTGCGGTAAAAGCCCTCCGAGAGTAACACCGAGTATGAAGATCATGGTATGTTATAAGAAGGTGTCAACTGGAGGGAAATTATTTGTAGAGTTTAAGGAAGGCGGTAAATTCCGTTATTTTATTTTATTTTTTATTTTTTATTTTTTTTAATTTGGGATTGTGTGTTTTCGTACCCGAACTCTTATGTCTGATATTGAGTTGAACAGCAATAAGACACATCTATTGATCTTTCCTATTTCTCCCGAGTCCTCACCACTTGCCTCAGTGGCTTTTCGGCTATTAGCTGCATACCCATAGTGTAAGCCTCAACCTTCTTTTCGTGATCTGCTATCGGGAAGCAGATTAGCCCAGTGTAGGGAGGTCGGGACGTAGCTGTGGTGCAGTATTTGCGTGTTTCGAGAAGCATCTCCTGGGTTGCAGCTGTGGAGCCCCTGGGGTCGAAACTTAGAACCAGCATACCTATGTTTGATATGAGGTGAACCACTCGTATTTGGAGTGTAAGACATAGCTATAAATTGTTCCCCCAAGTTTTCACTACTTGCCTCAGTGGCTTTTCGGCTATTAGCTGCATACCCATAGTGTAAGCCTGAACCTTCTTTTCGTGATCTGCTATCGGGAACTAGGTTAGCCCAGTGTGGGGAGATCGGGACGTAGCTATGGAGAATTGTTATTTGGGAAGCATTTTCTGGGGTTGCAGCTGTGTAGCCCCCGGATTCGTAATCTAAAACATATATCTAATATAAGATGAACCACTCATACCTGAAGGTGTAAGGCACACAGCTATGAATGTTCCTATTTTTCCCGTCCTCACCACGTGGTTCAGTAGCTTTTCGGCTACGATTTGCATACAATTAAGCATAATCTCAGCCACAACCTTCTTCTCTCATAATCTGCTATTAGGAAGTAGATTAGCCCAGTGTGGAGAGGCCAGGACAAAAGCTGTGGAGAAGCGTCCGAGATTGTAACATGCAGCATGCAGTTGAGAAGCATTTTCTGGGTCGCAGCCGTGGAGCTCTCGGGTTCGTGGAACCTGAAGGAAGCATATACCTGATAATGAATTTGAACCCACTAGTGTAAGGAACAGCTATATGTCCTTCCAATGCCTCCCGAGATCCTCACTTCGCTCAGTGGCTTTTCGGCTACCAGGCCAGCTGCATAAGGATAGTCTAGGTGGGCCTCCGCTTTCTTCTTATCATCTGCTATTGGTAAGTACAGTAGATTAGCCAAGATTGGAATTGTCAAGACATAGCTGTGAGGAACAGGACCAGCTGTGGAGCATGGAGGATTGCAGCATGCAGTACCTACGTGTTTCAAAAGCATTTTCTGGGGTTGCAGCTGTGGAGCCCCGGATTCTTAATCTAAACTAGCAGATAGCTGATATGAGATGAACCACTCGTACCTGGAGTTTAAGGAACAGCTATGGGTATTTCCTATTCCTCCCGAGTCCTCACTGTGACTTTTTCGGATACTAGCCACATAAGCATAATCTAAGCCTCAACGTTCGTTCCTTGATCCGCTATAGTGGGGTAGCTTAGCCTAGGGTGGGGGATAGCTGCGGAGAAGTGTCCAAGATTGCAGCATGCAGTGCTGAGAAGCATTTTCTGGGGTTGCAGTTGTGGAGCCCCGGGTTTGTAAAACCTGAACAAGCATATACCTGATTTCCGTTCATGCCAGGAGTAGAAGACTCTTTCCGATGCCTCCCGAGTCCTTACCACTTGGCACGTACGTGACTTTTCGGCTAGTAGCTGCATAAGCAAAATCTAAGCCTCAACCTTCTTCTCGTGATCTGCTATCATATGGGGAAGTAGATTAGCGGAGAACGGGCATTCCCATCTTGGGAATCCTGAAATGGAAGTATACTTCACTTATGCGTGATATACTACGGCCGAGCCAGTGCAGAGGCCAAAAAATAATAGTCTGGGCACGAGAACAGTGATATACAAACCAAGGCCATGGCCAACACTCACCTCACCACATCGTTTCACTGCACCTTCTCTGCTCTATGCTCTCTCGTTCATCAGTTGTTAAGACATCTAGATGGACCCACTTCATACCTCGCGTATAAGACACAGCTACTGGATCTTTTCCTATTCCTCCCGAGATCTCCAATTTTGGTAGTATCTGGTTCCTTGGTGTTCGGCTTCTAGCTGCATAAGCATGATGTCGTCCATGCCTGAACCCTCTTCTCGTGACCTGCTTAACCCAGTGTGGAGAGGCCAAGACACAGCCGTGGAGAGCCAGACTAGCTGTGGCAACGGAGTGTGCGAGGTTGCACCATGCGGTATTTGCGCACGTCGAGAAGCATATTCCGAATGTGGGGCCCCCGGATTCGTAAAGCCTGACCCCACGGGTACGAAACATCTATATCATATGTCCTTTCCCATTCCTCCGAGGCCCCCCGTGGCTTTTCGGCTACTACTGGCTGCATGTCCACACGCATACTCTCTAAACCTCAACCTTCTTCTGCTATAGTGGGGTTGGCTATAGAATTAACCCAGTGAGCCATACTTAGGTCCGGACATATCCGTGGAGCCTGCATGCACGCGGTGCGTATGAATTGAGAAGCATTATTTTTCCCTGTGCGCCCCCTCCCCGCCATCTTCGTAACCTGAACGTCTGTAAAAGGCATGCATGTCGGAGCGCCACGGAACAGTGATGAGGAAGGGCGTAGGCATGCCGATGCAGCCCTATGTACTGCTAACACAGTCAACACAAGTAAACTGTTGTGTGGGTGGATTACCCAATGTGGGCAATTACCCCACTAGCTTGTTGGTCTGCTGGGCATACTAGTGCCCGGTATGCATCTTAGCCGCTGGCACGCTAATAATACTCGTCTGCTATGTAGAGTATTTGTCATGTTATTCTGCTCAACTGTACGTGATCCCGTACCATGGGCCACGGGGAATATCGGAGAGAGCTCCCGAGCATCGTCTACTTCATTAATAAAAATTCGAACGATAATGATATGCTCATGAAAAATGCAACTCCATCTCCTCCTATGTTTCACTCATGATATGGTTGTCATCCAGAAATGCTACTTGCAGGACTAAACTAATTCAAGGATGAGTCAAAATGAACGTTTCCAAACATAAATTTCGTAAAGCACCTATAAAATAGATAAAGATTCAAACAAGGAGACATCCACTAGAGTAAAAGAGCCTTTCCGCCTAAGAACTTGAATTTCCATCATTCGTAACACATAATGACATAACAAAAATAATAGGCCAAGTGCCCTCAATAAAATACCAGCCATGTAGCAAAACCTCCCGACAATTGCAGACAAATACAAGCCTTGTGGTACACAATCAAAAAGAGGCGTGGTAGACTAGCAGTAGAGTAAGTGACTAGGTATATCCTTACGCTTTAGGTGCTGCCTCCCTAAATTGCACCTCCCCTTTTCCACCATCCTCTCCAGCCTCCTCATTATCTACATCCTTCAATTTAGCATCCTGGATATCTTCTTCACCTGCAACCCTGGCCAGTTCAAATCTGGTTCCCTTGGCTTCCGAGCCACATGCTGTCCAGACGCAAGTGAAGACAAAAATCACAGACATCATTGCCGCCATCGTTCTTGCATAATCTGGTCGGGTTTCCCAGTGGCCTCCGTCGTCATCTTCAATCCACACCTGAATATGCCAACTCTCGCTTATCACACTACCAATTTGGGCCATAGGACTTGATATCATGTTACCCACTTGATATGTAATTCCAGGAAAGCTGGCGCGGAATTGTGGTGGCGCAAGCTCGTTCAGGTGAATTGGTATAACACCCCAAGCTCCTTGGACGCAGAACTGGATCAAAAAGCTACCCGCTACTAGAGATCCGAAAGAACTTGGCAGAATCCACAGTGGGATCAAGGCAGCACCGCACATCGTGGCAACCATAATTGTAGCACGCCTGCCAAAAAACTGAGAATAGTAACCTGCGAAGGCGCCACCAACGATAGCCCCAGTTTTAGCAATAATGGTGGCTTTGGACGCCATTTCTGGTGTGAACCCTTTTGTCTGCTGCATGTAGGTTGGATCTGTAGTTAAGATTGTTAATTTCATCATGTTTCTTTTTCTCTCTCGGGAGCCTTATACTTACATAGATCTTGGGAAGTATGTGACATCGAATTAAACAACGCTTCATGTGACAGATAACCGTTAGCCAGTTCAGATGCTGAGGATGACAACAAATATATTGGATTACACTACTTACCCATCAATACACAAGCATACAAACATAATTTCCAGTGGGCCTTAAGAATCTTCTTGAGATCTTTCTGGAAGGCCTTGACTTTCTGGGTGCCGGAAACCTGGAGTTCTGGATTTTGTCTTGCTCGCTCTCGCTGTTCCAGGAATTGCTTACTTTCTGGAAAGAATAACCTTGCAATGGCCACCGCAAGTGTAAGGCCCGCCCCAATATAAAAAAGGGACTTGAATGAATGAGGACTAGCAGGTACAACAAAAAGGTTGAAGACTGCAGCAATCAGATAACCCAAGGCGTAGCCTTGTTGCAAAATCCCAGAGAAAAATCCACGGCTGTCGACAGGCATATCTGCATACTTGGTTAGTGGGTGTATGGTAGGTGTGGGAACAAACGTGGAACATACTCTCAAGCCCCATGGAGGCCGCGTTACCCCAGATACCACCCATGCCAATTCCAAATATGGCTCTGACGACCAGGAAATCCCGGAAAGTATTGCAGTATGCAGTGAGGAGTTGTAACAGCGCAATCAGCACCAAGTTGGCTATCATGGGCCATTTCCTTCCATACAAGTCACCAGCAAGACCAAAGATTATGGCTCCCACAGGGCGGAAGAGTAAAGTCAGGGTAATCGAGGTGGAGATCGTTTCGCGATGTTCACCGTAGAAAACCGCGAGGCGGGAAATGGATAGTGACACCGTGTGAAAGTCATATCCGTCCATGGTCCAAGCCGCCCAGCCGACAAGAAAGTAAAGGTAATCTTATCATGATATTAGCCATCATTACTCAACAATGTTTCACAGGAGTTTAGTATGTCGGGCAGCAAGCAAGAATGAGGGCGGCCTCACTCGACGCAGTCGGCCTCTTCACTACCGTCCAAGGGCTCTCGAGCTTCGCCCTTGGCAGTTTCCCATACACCTGTTCGCCATATTCGTTGATGTACGTTCCCTCCCCAGTCGTAAATATATCCTTGAGTTGCCTCCACACAGCACTCATGCTGTCCTAGGTGCCTACGCCTTCTTGAAGAGCGGTGGCAGTGCGATTGACGATGTCCTGCGGACGCTCGAATGTGGATGGCAGCAGAGAGGGGGAGCGTAGACAGAGGAGAGCAAGGTGGCAGAAATGTATGTGCTGGAAAGGTGCATAGACATGAGGGCTTCGAGGCCGTTCTTATAGATGCCGGAAGTATAGGCGTCTGTGGAGGAGATGGGGCAGGCGGGGGAGGGGAGAGGGGGGGAGGGGGGGAGGGGAAACGTGAGGGAGGAGGAGAGGGAGGAGGAGGGGGAGGAGGCGGGCAGGACGCGCGCAGCTGTAGGCCGGGGCTGCCCTGGGTAAGCCAGCGTAGTGCATGTACGTGCCCCGCTTACATGTATCGCAAAATACCAAGCTTTGCTGTAGAGTGCCCAGTGTCCGCAACGGGAAGGTGCGGGCCCTGCTTCGCGATCTGCGTGAGACTGGACCCGACCCTCCCCCCCCCCGAGCCTGGGCAGGAGAGCAGCTGACAGCTCGCGCACGCCGCACTCATCTCGCCCTCATCTCGCCCTCACCTCGCCCTCACCCCGGCGCCCGGCTCCACACTCCAGCCTCCCCAATCGCCACTCCTACCTCCAATCCTGCTTCCGGTCCTGCACTGCTCCGGCCTAGCAGGCACCCCCGTGAGCCCATCGTCCTCGTCTTGATCGTCGTCTCATCCCAGCAGCTGAGCTGTTTTCTGCTCCACCCACCCGACAACGTTGTCTGCCATAGGACAGCACTCCGCAGGTGGGCATCATGCCTGCAGCCATGCTCACGGTAGCCCCTCAGTTCCGAACACTGAAAGTTGCATATGTTACGTTGAAAGAAGGTTCTGTCCAACAAGAACAGAATAGCTCAGCGGCCAGCAGCAGGGGACCGGATTATAGAACCTGGGCTCTGAGCATATGCCGGATGAAACTACCGAACATCGTCCCATACCTATAGCCATATCTCATATGCTTCTGAATTTGGCTTCGAAGTCGAACACCCAGTTGAAATCCTAAGCCTTCTTGAATATCACAGTTCGGAAGTGCATTCGGGCGCGCAAGCTTCGTGGAATTACCTCATCGACCGTGCAGTACTCCCCCGACCCAGCCTCGGGCTCCCGACCTCCGATAAGCATTGACGCGTGCATTATAGCCCTGCACACGATAATAAGCCAAGCTACACATGGTAATGCTTCCGTGCTTCCCTGCAGCACGTTTTGCATCGCTGTCAAGATATTGCGTGGAGTTCGAGCTAAACTGCTTCGAGCAGCATGCGTACAGCGACTAACCAAGCCTAGTATTCGCAGCAGTTCTCGCTAAAACACCCAGCCGTTGCCAAATTGAGATTTGGATAACCGGAATCCCAACAGGATTATGAGAGATCTCGAAAGTCCTGTCCTTGTCGCACCCCTGGGAATAATAGTTGCACTCATGAAGTGATCCGATTCTTGCAGAGTTACATTATGCGCACGCACATTCGGGTAAATTTCCCTGCACCATGCGAAGAGAGAGCAATGTTCGCAGGCGAGGGCAAAATGCGAAGAAAAGAATAAAAACAAATGCTAACAATAGAAAGATGGTGGCAAATTCATACTGCGTTATAGAACAATTCCCCAACCATCTCTCGTCTCACCGCTCCACTCCCACCATCCCCAGGTATCAGCTTTGTCCAAGGAGATTCTGGTTCCCCATCTCCACCATCCCATTTGCCAGGTGCTAAACGGCGACGCCTCACACCGCCATACACCACCCCATCTAAGCTCTGCAAAGAACCAATCCGCGGTGGCAGTAAACCAGACAAGCATCCACAAAATGGCAAACAACTGCTCTGCTGCTCTTACCCAATGGCCATATCTCTCCAACCAGGATTGCGGAACCAAAACGCGAATCTTCGTGATATAAATTTCACGAGCGTAGTTTTCTACCAATACTCCTAGCGCCTGAAGCACAAAGAACAAAAGCTCGCCAAAGCCTCCAAATGAAACAGTGGCCAATGCATCATCGCCTCTACCGGTAGTAGAGTATGACATATCGGTTGTTTCTGGACGAAACCCCTCAGTATGCGCGCCGAACATATGTAGTATACCAGAAAGTAGGAATACTCCAAACGTTTTCGCTGCTCGAGGAAACCCCATGGCAGCAAATGGTACAACAAATGCCCGGCGAAACAAACCATGCCACAAATAAGTCCAGAGTGTTAGAACCCCAACAGGTGGTGAGGATTCTGAGAGGGCTGTGTCAAAAGAGAATGGATGCGGATACGCGGCTGGGTTGAACCACCGAGAAGCCTGTAACTTCTGGTCTACATCCCGTGTCCACGGAGGGAAGGCAATGTAGGACAAAAGTATCACGAAAAGGCAAACCATGGCAAAGTCGCCAGTGATCCCGGCATAGATAGCAAGAGTTTGCGCAGCGACACGGAAAAGCTGCAGAGCAAGCGGAAACACCAAGTCTGCATAGACGGTAGAGCTGGAGGGAGTCGGCGCAGGAAGGAAATACCGTGGATATGGGTATTTCAGTGCCCTTATCGCATCTGGCTGAGGTAGTCGCGGTGGCGGTAAACTCAGAAAGGGGAACTTCCGATGCAGAGCTAGAGTGGGATAGGGTGCAATGCTTGGGATATTGAGGGTAAATGCCACCTGTTCTGGAACGGCAGCAGAACTATTCCTCGATGCAACCAGATATGGAAGAAAGAATCCAGTATCGTTTTCCCTAATATTCCATATCAGCGCATCGATCAGCAACCACATAGCGAGGAGTCGCAGCAAAGTCAGCATGAAGAACCGTGCCCTGGATATTTGAGGTTGAAGGAGTGACCGCGCGGTTGTTGGTGGAGACTTAGGGGTATGCCATCCAATATAACGCATCGTAGTGATAAGTTCAAAAACCCATGGAATCCTGGCAGCCATGGTATCCGGGTACGCTTCGAGGTGAGCTGATGGAATGGACTCTAATGGACGGTTGAGGTAATATTCCCTCTGGATGGCGATAGGCACTCGGAAAAAGTCCGTGCGGGGGTTTGAGAATACCAGAAGGTCCAATGTACGATAGGTCTGAAGGGCGACATAGATGCCTGGATGACATCCAAATCAGCAAATTCATACCATATACCCTGACATGAATGACAACTTACCTATGGCAAACCCATGTGCACTACTTCTACTGCCACCCTGGAGATTCTTCCAATTGCATAAAAAGACTGCCGGCACAAAAACTGCCGCTACAGGCCATTTCGCGGACCTTTTGGAAGGGTAATCGATCAGAAGAGCAATGAAGAGCAGCAGTATTGGTACCAAGAGCCCTTGAAGTGTGAACTCTGCTCTTGTATTGCGCGGGGGAAGATCACTCGGTGGAGGAGATACCGGAAGCTGGGAAAGCTTGTAAACTGCCGCAACGAGGATTGGGGTGATGGCGAGGACGAGAATTGATGTGGGGAAAGATGGCTGCTGGTAGACGTTGAATAAGGAGAATAAGGAAGAGGAGTTGGTGGCAGATGTTTGCTGTAACGCCGAAGGTTTGCTGGAATCGGAACTACTGGGCTCGATTTTCCCACTGTTTGCTGCATCCACGGCCGTCGTCAACTTCATAGTCGTGACCAACTGCCGCTGCAATGCAGCTTCCTCACTAGCTACGCCCGTATCATAATCAGCGGTAGCGTAACCCACACTTCCCATTTGTCGGTAAAAATGTTTAGTTTTGTTCGCGCAATCAACTGCTTGCAACGCACCCACGCTGTGGTTTTTTTCCAGTTACCGTTTCGCTTTTTTTTTTTTTTTTTCCCTCAAATTTCTGTGACCACGATTCCCATGATCAAGGGGGACCGTACTGTATTTAAAAAGCTTTTGAGCTTTCGCTACAGTTAACAACGGGGAAAACTACCTAGCCTTTAAAGGTGGACTGGTTTTTCTAGGCTAGCGGTAAGCTCGTATAAGACTCCAACTCCAGCCACGTTGTTATTTTCCCTATTCCAAATAAGTCAACCAACGCAGGTAGGTACGACCAAGCCTAAGGCGGAGGCCGAAAAGAATATCATAGTCTGAGTCTGGGGCAAGAGAAACAGCATCTAGGCTGAGCGGACCTCATTTTTGTCTCACCTATTTTCTTTTTTTCCTTTCTTTTTCGTCTCGTATGGTTAGAATGTAGAATAGAGTACATATATGTAGGCGCTCTCTCTCTCTCTCTCTCTCTCCTCGATCATTCTCCGATCAAGTAAATGCATTTAATTCATTCATTCGTTCATTCATTCGTTCATTGATTCGTGTTGTTGTCCAAAAAAAAAAAAAAAAAAAAAAAAAAAAAAAAAAAAAAAGAGCCCGCCGCGAGCCCAACCCCACAGGGGTTTCTTTTTGTCCACACAACCTAGCATAGGAACGTGGTGAGTTGGGTCCAAATGTACGGATTTGCCGCTATTCGTGTCTGCAAAGATCTACGAGGAAATGGGGGAAGAGAGCTTAAGGGGTTGTGTCTCCCCCACCCAGCCACCCCCCCCGCCCCCGCTGCAAGATGATGTCGTTCGATCGGGTCGCACAAAAGGGGAACGGGATCGGAGAAGTGGTAGTCTACCGGAGTACTCCCAGTACAGTATGTCTGTACCGATCGTAGCATATGCTAGATGTGTTGTTTTTGTCACGTGATATGGAAGGGAAGCGGGAATTGGAGGATTTTTCGGTGGGTATGAACTACATAGGCACTGACGTGGGGCCCCCCCTTCCTCCTCTTATCGATAAGAGAGCGGGTGCGGGGCCGCCACTTTAAAGTTTTCCAGAATCTACAATTATCATACAACAGACCCCAAAAGCAAGAACAATCCAATCCATAACACACACAGTTTCATAAAACACAAAGAAATGGAGGGCACGTCCATCACCGTCGAGCCCTCGCACGCGGAGATCTCGGTGCACACGTACACGATCGCGGGGATCCAGACGCACATCTACGGCCTGACCCAGCTCGCGCCGTTACTAACCTCGTCGTCGTCGTCGTCCTCTCCGCCGCCGCCAGCGATCTCAATCCTATGGACTCTGCACCCCAGGCTCCAGACGCACGAGTACATGGCGCCCATTATCCGCGCGTGCCTGGCGGATCACTATTTTCCGTCTGAGTCGTCGACGGCGCCGGATGATTCCGATGCCAATTCAACGTCACCACCGCCACCGCCGGCGGAGCCATCCTCGCCCCCTCGTCCTGCGCTCCTCGGTGTCTCCTTCGACCAGCGCAACCACGGCACGCGGGAGGCTGCCCCGCTCGCCAACCTCGCCTTCAGCTCCCCTCCGCCGCCACACCCGCACCACCATTCCCCGAACCCGGCCCACGCGATAGACATGTACTCCATCTTCCATGGGACCGCCGTCGACCTGGCCTTACTCATCACTTACATCCGGGTATATCTCGAGTTCCATTTTAATCCTCCCGTTCCCATGACGGCCACCACCACCACCACCCTCAGTAAGCCTCGAAAGTACATCTCGATCCCGACAATAAGAGATAACATCGTGCTGGGGGTGTCGTTAGGCGGACATTCTGCGTACCTTGCGGCCCTGCACATCCCACAAGTCAATGCCGCGATCTCGGTAATCGGGTGCGCGGACTACCCCGCGCTCATGACGCACCGGCTCCGCCAGTGCAAGCTCCTTGCCCCGCCGGAGCTCACGGGCTACCCGAACGCCACGGGAGGGTATCTGCCGCCGTCGTTCATGTCCATGCTCGCATCCACCGCCGAAAACGATGGACCGAGTATGTTATTAGCGCCTCCGTCGCCACATGTGTGTCCGGTGTCGCTGCTGAAGGGAAAGAAGCTGTTGGTGTTGTCGGGCAAGGAGGATAAGCTCGTGCCGCCGCGGTTCTCGAAAGGGTTTTTAGATAGGGTGAGGGAGGGGATGAAGGATGGGGAAGAGCTGGCGGGGACCGGAGCGGAGGTCAAGGAGGTGGTGTTTGAGGGCGTGGGACATGAGTTTGGTGAGGGAATGGGGAGTGAAGTGAGGAGGTTTGTGGCGAGGGTGGTGGGCAGGTAGTCGGGGAGGGGGGGCGGGGGGAAGGGGGAGGTAGTGGGGGCTGGGGGTCGGGAGGCAGGGGGTAAGGTGGTAAGAGGAAGGTGAATGAAGCGAATACCATGCATAACACGAAGAGAAGACGAAGATCCAACACTCTCACCTCACCGCTCAATCTTATGAATAATTTCATACAATAATCAATCCCCTATTCCCTCCCATTCCATTCCCTTCCACTACATTTTTCTTTTTCTTTTTTTTTTAACGAAACAACAAAGGCATACATATACTAAGTCATCGGATAAACACATAAACATAACATAAGCATATATACACGAAAGGAATGAAATAAAATCAAAAATATAGAAACGAAAACTAAAAATACTGAAAAACTCTTTTTCTCGCCACAAAAAAAAAAAGAAAAACAGAGGTCATGGATTCTAAACTTCAAGAAATCAGGGTAAAACTGCAATGGATTTTTGGTTATGATTGTGATGGTTTGTGATTTCTGGGGGGTCAAAATATGTTCATTTCCACAGCATGCAATTTTCTCACATTCGAAAAACTTTTACAACGCCTGCATGCTCCAGAGTTGCCAATATGCCATCCACACCACACACCGGCCTAATACCCAACACAATGCCCATCACCCCGCATATCACTTCCTCCCCACCACACTCTTACCTTTCTCCCCCCATCTTCCTCCACCTCCTCCCGCCCCCGTATCACCTGCCCCCGCCCAAACATCTCCCTGATCCTCCCACTATCCTCCCCTTCGTCCTCCATATCTCTCACTGCATACCCCAGCCTCTTCAACCCCTCTACCACCTCCCTTCCCACACCCCTCTCCGCGTTCACCACCACATTACTACTCGTATCCGTGCTCGCCACGGGCCCTGTGTAGTTCGGGCCAATGCATATCCTGGGCGCGTCCAGCGCCTCCTGGACTGTCATTTTAAACGCAAGGAGGTTGAGGAGGACTTGCACGTGGCCTTGCGGCTGCATGTAGCCCCCCATGACGCCGAAGAGGGTGTCGAGGCGGAGTGGGGTAGCGGGCTCTAGGGTAAGTATGGGATTTGGAGTGGCAGGAAGCGGAGTGGTAAGCACAGCAGGGATGATGGTGTGGTAAGGGCGTTTGTTGGGTGCCAGCACGTTTGAGTGGTCGGGCGGGGAGAGTACGAAGCCGCAGCCACGATTGTGGAGAGCGAAGCCGCAGCCTTTAGGCACGATACCGGAACCGAAGGCGGTGAAGACGGAGCTGAGGAGAAAGGTAAAAGATGAGGTTAGTTAACTTGGCAATTTGTTTTATGGGATTTGGGAGAGGCGGAACTTGATAAAACTACACCCTCCACCTTCTTTGTCTGCGACACAGAAGTAGACTGTATCACAACGAGCCTCCTCCGGTGGTGCACCGTGCTCGATTCCAGCCCCTGCGTGAGCGGGGTCAAAAAGTTTAGAGCGGGAGGAGAGGTACTCCTTCGAGAGGAGTCCCTTGAGAGGAGTAGTTCCAGGGGTGTTTGGGTCGCAGACGTAGTGGCCTGCGTCGGCGAAGGCAATGCGAAGGGCTGAGATTACGGCGTGAAGGTGTCTGTTGAGTTGGTTAGTAAGCCAGCGTTACCCTCAGTGGACGCGTGAACCGTTCTCAACAGAGTTATGCTTATATCCCTCCGGAGACCCAATTTCCGGAATCACGCCTCTTTTCTGTAAAGCCTCGAGAATACCCAACGTCTGCAAGGCTACTAAGCCCTGCCCATTCGGCGCGCCTACATCACCAATTCAGCGTCCATATCCATAACAATTCCAAGACAAGAAATGAGCTTACACTCCCACACCGTCTTTTTCCCAAATCCCTCATCCTCTCCCCATGGGATTTCCAGATTGATGGGTTTCATCACCTCACTACCAATTTCTCCATGCCTCGCCAAATCCTCCAATGACAATACTCCTCCCCTGGCCTGCACCGCCTTCACAATCTCCTCCGCAATCCTTCCTTCATAAAACGCCTTCTTCCCCTTCTGCCCCAGCTCTCGGTATGTCTTCGCCATGTTTGGCATCCTCATAAACTCGCCCTCACTAGGCGCCCTAATGCCATCCTTCAGCAGCTCGCCAGAATTGGGACCTGCGTGCTTCAATGTCATTTCTCCCTCGCTCCATAGTTGGGCGCTGATTTGACTCACGGGGAATCCCTCCTCAGCATACTCTATTGCAGGCGCGAGGACCTGCGCAAGCGTGAGCTTCCCGGAGCCAAAAATCCTAACTGTATCACACCATCCTGCGGCTGCGCCTGGGACTGTGACGGTATGTGCACTTGAGGGTGGAATGCGGTTGTTGCTGATTTTCAAGTCCGACTCGGGGATTGTAGAGAGGGCATAGTCGAGGGTGAGAGCGCTTGGAGATCGGCCAGAGGCATTGAGAGACTGTACGCTTTTGGTGCGCGGGTTGAAGTATAGGCAGAAGAGGTCACCACCAATGCCCGTGGAGCAGGGCTCGGTTACACTGAGGACAGCGGCTGTGAAGCATAATTAGACTAGCAGAGTTCAATAGATATAGATAGCGCGGTAAATATTAACCTACTGCTACAGCGGCATCCTAAAGTTCAGATGGTCAGAATCCATGCGGTTAAAGTGTGCAATTGGCTAGATATCTGAATATATATGTAACATGGATATCATCTATAATATAGCAAAATTGACTCAAGGAACAGCTTCATAAAGAGAGGCACATACAGCTGCGTTCCCCCCTTCTTTCAATATCCTGATCCCTGCCTGCGCAGCCAATGGCTGGGTGCAAGCTACCATCCCATGAGTACTATGCACCACCGATCTCCGGGAAGCAAAACGGATAAATTCGGTAGAGGAGTACTTCTTTTCAGACGACATGCTGTCACAGTTGTGTCCAGGAACAGCTTCTCCGTGTTTCTCACAAGTCAAGTGAGGAATTGAGTGGTCGAGGTGATATGACAGCAGAACCAATCATGAAGGTTTTAATTGCTACTAAATAGGTTTGGAGCCCCTCCCAGAAAACTAGTCACAGTGGAGATCATGCGATGCGTACGTAACCGTTAGCAATTAGTTACAAGAGAGGTGCATCTCATGAAAGCGTGAGAGGATTTCCAGCGGCACGGTACAAGAGGATGAGCGCTGCGGGGGGTGGAATGCTATGCAGGTAGGGCACCTGACCAGGAACAGGGGCCGATGACTACGAACAACAAGCATGCAGCAGGTAGATTGCAGTGTGGGAAATTGTTTCTTGGGAGAGATGGGATGTGGAATACTCACTCAGGGCCACAGTGCGAACAGGGGAAATTGAGGGTGATTGGGGCGAGAGCAGTGTTCGGTGGGCGATGGGAGGATGGGAGGATGAAGGAGGAGGAGAAGTGGAGGAGCGTTGGGCGACGCTCGCTCGCGTGCAATGCCACTTCCAGATCCAGAAACTCTCCGAGCGCGCTGGAGACTTGCACAGCCATTAGCCGTTTCCCAGTGCGGAAAAACTGCTAGTCCACACCGGCAGCAGCTGGAAAGCCCCTTCCTTATATTTGACCCAGCCGCGAGAGAGAGGTCACCTGGAGTGCTTGTAGGCTCAACATGGAGATGGGGTGCGCTATTATCGTAATTGGTGCCCTTGGCCTGTGTTATTTGAATCGGCAAACATGGGCATTGCTCTCACCGAAACACCACAGTCACGCCCCGTGGAGTCTTATAATAGTACCAGTACCAGTAAGTTATGTCCTGTTGCGGAAATTGGTCCCCTCATCCTCATGCCATCCTGTTGCCTCCTTCCGCATCCCATAGACTCGAAGCAAACTACACAGACTGGTTTAGCTGTAACGTCCTTAGTAGCTCGACAAGGTGCTCCCAGCTAGGCAGCTTGTCGTCATCCTTTCCCTAGGCCCTACAATTTACTTGTATGCTTTTTCAGCAGGCCTTAAATTATTAACCTCAGTAACTGCACTCGCTCGCTCATGCCGTCGCAACAATTTGTATCATACATCATTGATGAGGTACTTGTCAGCATCTCAAGGAGCTCACTTTTACGCAGTGCTGACACTGAAATCAATTTCAAACTCCTTGCCCGGAGAGTTGTACGAGTACGTCCTGTGCTTTTCCTTATGACCATGCTTGATGTAACTACCCGCCAGCCGAGGGCAAGTTCCATGGGTAATGCACAAGAAACGTTAGCTTTGATCTCGAGTACATGTTACGGTGCTCGTAAAGCTTCAAGAGGATACTTTGGCATCGAGATAGATGGATGAATCGGGCAACCCAGCATATAGGCAAGCAGAAGTGCACAAGGCCCTTTGTGGGCGTGTGAGAACTTGCCAGAAATACCTACCGAGCGCTGCATTATTGTGCGCGGTGCATTCATGCGGCGCTGAATCAACTGCTGGGGATCGGGGCAGTAAGGTCGGTCACTTGCTACCCACCTGTGCGATGATGCTATCTGTCGCCGCACGCCGGCTACTGTTGCGCGGTGCAGCGCCAGTAAGAGCAGCCAGTCAGCCAGCGGTGCATGGCGCTGCCCCACCAGTCGCAAGCGAGCCTCCGGAGCTTCGGCCAATCGCAGCAGGAGCCGCTTATCCCGGCACAGGAAAGCGCCCAAGGCCCTGCCCATTCCGCCCATTCCGCCCATTCTGCCCACTGCCCTGAGGTGAGCTGAGGGGTTAGGAAGAGACAGCTCCGCTCTCGCTGGCGGAGCGTCGTGCCAGTAGGACGAGCAGCCCGGGCAGATCGTGAGTCTCTAAAGAGGCAGCGCGGCCTGGAGCTAGCGCTTCGATAGGCCCGGCCCAGTGAGGCCCAGTGAGTCCCACTCTCCGCCGCCGGCTCCACAGTACGCTGCTGGTTGCGCTATCATACAGCAGCGAGGGGAGAGGGGGGTGCAGTGCTTGGCATCTGTCGCAGCGAGAGCGTGCTTAGCTATCGAGTGGAAACATGAGAGTCATTTGGGCTGCGAGTGCAGGCCACTGAGAAGCCCGTTTCCCCTCCGCGTATCCTATCACAGGCCTCCCGCAGGGAGGCCTACAGGCTCCAGGACAAAGCTTCCCGTGCCTAACCTGCGCGCTCCCCCCTTGCCTCTTACCTTCTTTGACCCCTCAGTAGCTCCCGTCGCTCCTCTTCTTCCTCCTCTCCCCCACCACAATCACTCGCACCCATAGATAGCTCTTCTCACCCAACCTTCAGCTCCCCCCCCCAAAGGCCTTCACCTCTCACAGCCCAGTCAGCCTTGTCCACCCCGTCCTTGTTCGCTCTGTTCGGCTGAACGGTAGCTCCGTTGGGCGGTTCGCTTTCGTAAAACGAAGCCTATCTACCTGCCAATCCCCACCCCCTCCCCCCACCACCACCACCACCACCACCAACTAGTAGCTACCAGACTGCCCCACCCCGCCTCGTGAGCTCCCGCAAATTTAAAGCACTTGATTATTCGGAGTCATTTCAACCTTCAAGGCACTGGTTTCCGACCCCCAACTGTCAACTGTATGTCATATCTGCTCCTCGCCTTCCTTCTAATCTCGCTCTCTTTTGTCGGGTTGCATTCTCGTGCTGAAGCAACAAAGCTACGGCTCAAACCTCTATAAGCTGAACTGAGCTGATTGCATTTGATAAGTAGTGGCATAAACCACAGCCTTCCCCTACCACGTAGAGCTCAATTCAGGCGCCCACCCTGTCATGATGCCGGATTACAGAGGTCTGCAATTCCCTCTACAGATAACCTCTCATACAATTCCACTAACAGGAATTCTGGCAGCCACTTTAACGCTTGTTCCAACCTTCAAGCAACACCGCATCGAGAAGATTCCTGGAAATTTTCCAAGCACCGAGGAGGTAGAGCTTGCTGAGGAGCTCGATGAGATCGAGAGAGTCAAGCAGATCAAAGAAGACACTCGGGAGCTGGTTTTTACGGCTGAGAAGAGGACCTACCAGATTGGGAGAGCCAGTGGAAATCCTAGCAAGAGCCTGATCGCTGCCAACGATAATGGCTTCTTCCTCAGCCCGGTCATGAGCAGATATCATGCAGAGATACAAATGGTTGAGAAAAAGGTAGGCATATCCTTCTTTGTCCGTCTGCCATACTCTATGCTCGCTTGCGTGAACTTTATTTCTTTTCGGAAAGCAAGTTGCCCAGTACCAAATTAAGGGTTCCCAATAGCCTTTTGAATTCGTGACTGATCTTCATGTTACACCCTATTCGTATTCAGTACTAATTAGATTGAAGAAACAATTGCGAATTCGTGATACCGATTCTATGCATGGCACATATGTTAATGGGAAGCCTGTTTGGGGACAGGATTGGAAGACTATCATGACTGGTGATACTATAACATTTGGAACACAAGTCAATAGGGACGGCGGTAAGTTTGATTGGGTTTACCTTTAAGGTTTTTATGCTAACGTTTACAGAAACCTTCATGCCAAAAGATTTTACTTGTGACATTGTCTGGGAAAAGATCGAGTGAGTTTTCTCCTCTTGAATCGTTCTCTTCATTTTCTATTCTCTTGGCCTCTTCATATGGATCATTGTGTACCAATGTCCGCTAATACGCTTGGATCTAGACCAGCCGAACCTGAGCCCTCCGTCACAAAGCCTGAGCGAAGGATGAGTGGGTACGGAGTATCCAGTGAGGATTTGATTATATCTGACGATGATACCGAGAGCCTGGACTATGATAAAGCGTCCGTTGAATATCAAGGTTATACTGACGAAGAGGATGAGGAGGATGAGGACGAGGAGTACTCTGAAAATTCTGACGAGGGTAGTGATTATGAAAGAGATGATACCGATACCATTCAAATACCGACAGAGTTTCCCACAAGCTCAGTACGAGTAGAGGAGCCTAGGTATGGAAGTGAGGTCAAAAAAAACCAAGCACCATCCTTCGAAGGAAAGACAGAGGCAATGCAACACGTTCATGCAGAAAAGCGAAGTCTCTTATCACCTGTTGTTGCGCCTACTCCACCGCTCAATAAATTCAGCATTGGCAGTTTAATGAACGATACTTTGGAAGCGCAGGGCTTGAAGTCCCGCAGCGCTGATGAGAAATCAGAAATGGAAAAGTCTGACAAAGTGGAAGAGAGAGAACAGGAAACTGCACCTGAATCTGCGGTGGAGCCAAAGGAGAATCTGCAAGAATCGAAAGTTGACAAAGTGGATTTAGAATGCACAGAATCAGTTGAGAAGCCGAATTCATCCAATCGTGCATCCACGCATACGATTATTTTGGATTCAGACAGTGATAGTGATGAGCCCCCAGAAGAGTTGAACTCGAAAGGAGGCCTCTGGTCATTTCCCAAACCATCAACGATTGATGCTCAAGGAATGAAACCTCCATTTGAAAAGTCACGAGATGGAAATGAAGCTATCAAGAAGCCCCCCCAGGCCGATACCTCCGCCTCCACTACTTCAACTATAAATCCCCAAAATGTTCCCAAGGGCGAGATAGATGAGCGATTTGCACATCTAGTTGAAGCAGCCAAAAGGATTGGTGCAGAAAAACGAAGATCGGGGCTCGAGTTCATGAACAGCTACCCTGAGGCAAGCGGATATTCCAAAAGCAGTAACCATCCTGAAAAAGAAGCCTTTTTCACGGCCATGAAGGAAAATCAGGCAAGATTTGGCCCGAGGCTCCGACAGGAGATATGGAGCCATGAGATGCCCTCTCAAGACCTCCCCAAAATCTCACAAATTTCTTCTATCCGCACTAATCAGTCTACTTGTATCCCGCAACCCCCAGTCACGCATCATGTTCACGGTGGTGAATCACAAACTGTACCTCTACCTTGGGTCAAGTGCTTCGCTCCACCCAATAATTCCATCTCAGCTACACTCTCCACAGAAGCATCTGGCTCTTCAATAACACAGGAGGCCAATATGAAATCTCAAAACGCCGAAAACTGTACAAACCAAGCAGTAATTGAGACCACCCGCAAACCTCACATCTTCGAACAGATCCTATCTAGTGACGAAGCCAAAGCTAGATCAGCAAAGCTAGAGAAGCTGAAAGCTGTGGTGTACAATCATCGCAACAAGCAAGATGTAACCTTATATCCTTGGTCGGTCGTTGAAGAAGAAGAATTCTCCTACTTTGAAGGTGAGGACACGGAAATGGAGCTGGATGAAAACCGCGAGACAGTTTTCGCGAATAATGCATCACCTATACGAAAATGCGTCTACCGTTGTGTTGTGGATGATGGAGAGGCACAAGTAGCAAAAGCAGACGATGCAAAACCGAGAGGGTTCTCTATCAGTAATCTTGTTCATGAACCTCCTGCAGTCAATTGCAATCTAGTGAATTCATTCCCCGATGGTGGTAAATGGATCGCTGAGAAGGTGCAAAAGACCGTGAATGAGCATACCGAAGATATCAAGATGGGCTTTGCTCCTAGTCCGGACGCATTTAACACAATGAATCCAAATGGTACTGAGTACAACACTCCATCGATTTCTTCTCCATCTCGGAAGAGAAAACTCGATGAGTTAAGCGAGGAGGACAAGATCGTTCAGGAGCCAACCATTGAGGAAAAAATCGAAATCTCTGGTGAACCCACACCCTCTAGCAAAGCAGGCATGAATGACGATATTGTCATGAAAGAGGTTTCCGAAGAGAAAGAGATATATCAGGAAACGATGAGTTCACCGGCAGAATCGACCGCAAATACGAACCCTGTACCTGTCGAAGCTCCAACTACAACAGCATACGTCCAACAACCACCTGTGAAGCGCGCCCGCCTCTTCACTACTGGATTCGCACTTGGTGCTGTTACTGGTGCGGTAGGAGTCTTTGCAGCATTGGTGGCCTCTGCACCCTAGGAAGGTTGACTCTTACGTTTCATTTTGAACCACTTTTCTATTATTCTTTTCTTTGTGGTTTGTTTTTTTCTGGGAAAGACTCGGACTTCTCACGTTGAACTCTCGGACATCAGGGTTATTGCCCATTCATATGCATCTTTTTTCTAAAGCTTTCTCGTTGTTCTTTTTCGTTTCCCTCAAATCTTGTTGGTCAATTCATATCGTATTATCACTGGTTGATCTTCATATAAGTTGAAGCCCCATGATGCTGGCTCTGGCAGGGTTTACTGGATATTCGGATCTGGATGTGCGGGATACTTGAAGATTCTTTGGAGGTTGAGGCACTTGGGGTTCAGGTGGGACTTGGGGTTCAGGTGGGACTTGATTTGGTTTGGGCAATTTAGGGCGGGTTGTTTGGTTGCATACTTTTTTATAAGGTCCTTCAACTATCATTATAAGGTGGGGCGTGCCAGCGGATGGAAAAGGGTACAGAAGGAGCGGATACAGGAAACAAACGGTTACTGCTACCATCTTGCTTCATGGGGTTTCCTTTTCCCAATTTCCTCTCAGTCTAGTCGCTTGTCTCCTTTTTTTTCTTAATACAAGTTCACACGCAAACTCCCTTACATGTTACGGTCTGCTATTTGCTTTCTTTTGTAGCGGATATATCTCAGCGCATATTGCTGTGGGAAGTGCGATATATGTGTACGTTGGGTCTCGCCGAGAAATGAGACTGTGTAGCTAAAGCCAAGAGCTACTGCTAAATCTGGGCTTAGTGCGGCTCTAAGAAGATGCGGCTCTGCGGGAACCTCCTGGTACCCCACGCAAATTGTAACAGCGCCCCAGCTTTGTTACCTCAGATTTCCCACCATTGAAACAGCACAAAACTCAACCTCCCCTCTGCACTCGAGCACAGCAGACATAAGCCTCGCAAATGCCAATCCAAATTCTCCCACCCCTCGCCGCCCCATCCTACTTTACCACCGCCTCCAGTGGCCCGGGGGAGGACGAAGATGAGGATTACAGCATGGACGACGTGGACTCTGACGAGGACATCGACATGGACACATTAATCTCCCACGCCAGGCGACAACAGCAGAGGCAGCCCACCCGACGGAAACTGCATCATGTAGATGCGGACATGCTGACGACGGCGATTGTCACTCCCGGGGAGGTCGTCACATCTGATCCGCAGTGGATGAGGGGACACGGGACGTATATTCCTACCAAAAACCCCGGTGGCAGCAGCAACAACTCTGAAGATCAGGGGACTGGGGGGGCTGCACCTGCATCGACAATCATCTCGACGCTCGCCGGGACCCTTCTTAAGACCAACAAGCTCCTGTCGATCCACCCACTGTCATCCCGGTACACGCCCCAGATTGGCGATCTTGTCGTCGGGCGCATCACAGACGTGCAAACGAAGCGGTGGCGCGTCGACATCCGCTCGCATCATCTCGCCGTACTGCTGCTCTCGAGCATCAATCTGCCGGGCGGCATCCTGCGGCGGCGCACAGCGGCGGATGAGTTACAGATCCGTGGCTTCTTCCAAGAAGGCGACTTGCTTGTTGCCGAGGTGCAGAGCCTCACAGGGGGAGGCGGCAGCGGCGGCGAGGGCGCGGTGGCAAGTTTACACACGCGGAGCTTGCGCTTCGGGAAGCTCCGAGGCGGCGCGCTGGTTGCGGTGCCGCCGGGGCGGATCGTGCGGAGCAAGAGGCACGTGTGGAAGGTGGAGGCGCGGGAGGGCGCAGGCGAGATCGAGGTCATTGCGGGGGTCAACGGGTTAGTGTGGGTTGGGAAGCCCTCTGGCACGTCGACCGGGGGGAGCGCGGAGGGTGGGCAAGGCGTCAGTATAACGAGACTAGAGGAGGAGTCCAGCGAGAGCATGTACAGCTCGGTGAACGAGTACATACCGGTGCCGACCAGACGGGAGATCGCGAGGGTGATTGGATGCGTGAAGGCGATGGTCAGGGAGGAGGTGGACGTGGACGAGAGCGGACTAAGGGCGGTGTATGATGCGTGCGTGGAGATGGAACAGGAGGAAGGAGGAGGAGGAGGAGGAGGAGGAGCAGGTGGAGGAGGGGGCATGGAGGTGGATGAGGGGGGCGAGGGGGGGTCGCAAGGGGGGATGGGGACGCAGGGTGGAGGGGATGGGTATGCGTTTGCAGGCGGATATTGGATTGAAGGCGAGAGAGGGAGGAAGGTCGTCGAGAGGGGGTTGAGGGCATTGGGGAGGATGCTGTAATGTCATGAGTTTTTGTTAAATTGGGCGTCGTATGAAATTTTTTTTTTTTCTTATCCTTGGGTATGGGTTTTTTTGTTTTGTTTTTTTCCCCCCCTTAAAATTGCTTTACCATATCGTTTCATATTTGCCCTCTTTCTTTTTTCCCTTCAAAGAAGTAGATAACTTGGATTCAATCCATCCAAAACGTAACACAACAATACATACCAACAAACAAAATAGAACACATCACATTCCAACTTCACTATCTGGTTTGCACACGAAAAAATCTCTTTCATACAAATACAGCACAGATACAGCACTGTACCGTTTACAGTACAATACCGAATAGCATATATATATTATATATATCTCATCTCTTACTGATTCAGCAGCAAAAAAACAGGGTCTATTGCAAAAAAAAAAAAGAAAAGAAAAGAAAAAACAGCTTTAATGTTCAACGAGGGCAAAAAAAAAAAAAAAAAAAAAAAAAGGGAATGCACTGTACAAGAAAACACACAAGAAAAAGGGAATAAAAAAAAAAAAAAGTGTAAAAAGGGATTATATACCCTCTCAACCTTTCCCGCGCCCTCCTTTCAAATTCATCTCATCTCGTCAGGCGTCACGTGACTTCGAAATAAATTATCCAAACCCCAACACACAAAACAACATCAAAAAAAAAGACCAGCATAATGAAAAAAGACCAAAGGTTGGAAAAAAGAAGAATACTACTTCTTTCTTCCCGCCGCTGCCGCCGCCGCTGCCCCTACCTTGCCCTTACTCTTCGCCGCCGCGGCCGTCGACGACGTCGTCGAACCCACGCTCGTTGCCCGCGATGTCGCGTTCGACGATGCCGCTTTCGTCGCTGCCGCCGCGGTCGATTTCGTATTTTCGACTTGCTTATTCTGTCGGAGTGTCAGACACATTGCACACATGCATTGGGATTCTCTACCTCGCAAAACTCATTCTACTCACCTTAGGCGGCGGCTTTGTAGCCCCCTTTGCCGTAGCCGTCGGCGTACTAGTTCCCCCATGTCCCGTCTTCCCCTTCTTTGACACTGGTGCCTCCACCTCCTCTTCCTCCTCATCCCTCTCCCTCCCCTTTACACCCTTCTTTTCCACTGTCGCTCCGGCCTTCTTGGCGTCTCCATTCACTATCGCACTAATTCCACCTCCGGTTCCCCCCCCAACACCGCCGCCACTGCCCGACGACCCCATCCCGCCTTCCTTCTCCTCAAACTCCTTCACAATCGTACTTATCAGCGTTGTACATCTCCTCCCAATCTCAATCGGCGTCCTGCTTAAGAAAAACCAATCAAACCTAAACAACGGCGACTCCCTAATCTCATCCCTGATCTTCTCATACAAATTCTCCGCGTCCAGTCCATGCTTGTCGAGCTGGCACAGCAAAAATCTGTCCTCCTCGTCCGTATAGACCTTCTTATTTGTTGTCGACACAGTATAGTTGATCTTCAACTGCACCAGCGGCACACGGTACATCTCCATCTTCTTCCTCAGCATCTTTTTCTGCGAGTTCACCCGCCTCGTCTTCTCCTCCCCTTGCTCAATCTGATTTATATACTTTTCATACTGGAACAACTCCGTGTAGCGTTCCCAGAAGACCTTTGCGTATGCGCGGACCTCCTTTTCAGTCTTCGCTTCCATCTCAGACGCAATCGGGCCATATGCGTTCCGCCCGTACTTGGCCGAGAGCTGGATGAACTGCTGAAATTCCCTCCTAGTCCAATTGCTGAATCCCTGTTCTGCTAGCTCCGCCTTCTCCTTTTCCTCCTCCTCCGTCAAGGGAACGGCGTTATCGATGATCTCCTGCTCTAGTGCGCGCTCGTTCTCGCGCTCAGATGCGTCCTCGTCCTCACCAATCTCGGGCGCAGGAACCTTGTACCCTTGTTGCTTCCGGAAGTACGCAGTCTCCTTCTCTTGGAGCTCCACAAGCCGCGGAGGATAGAATTGGAAGTCTGCAACGTTGACCTGCTTTGGAGCTTTGGGTGCCTTGGGCTTTGCCTCAGCGGGCTTTGCGCTGACGGGGTTGAGCATCCCACGGTAGTACTTGTCGATGGAGTAATGAGCTTCCTTCCGTTCTCTCTTTGCTGGATTAATCCAGGAAACACCAATGGCAGGCTTCTTAATCTTTGCAAAGTCCTCGCCGTTCCATTCATATGCTGAGTCGCTCGTAAATTTCTGTAGATCATCAATCCCCAACTTCGCGTATCGCTCATTTAGCTCCTTTGTGCGCTCCTCTCCGTGCCTGAAAATGGCGTCAATCTCGTCGTCGGTCATATCAGGCCCTGTAACATTCTTTCCCTTGGTCTCAGGGTTGAAAATGTCTGCTGCGCCATGTTGAATCATTGACAACAGCTCATCCTTCGACGCTGCTTGCTTCGCCGCCTGTTGTGCACGCCCTTGCTGAATAACCAGCTGATCCAACCGCAGCTTCTGCGCCGCTCTCTCCAACACCTTCTCCTCAATCGCATTCTCAGTAATGAACCGGAACACATGGACTTGCTTCTTCTGCCCAATTCTGTGCGCTCTGTCCATAGCCTGCAGATCCGCCTGCGGATTCCAATCACTATCATACAAGATGACAATATCCGCGGATGTCAAATTAATACCCAACCCGCCTGCCCTGGTCGTTAACAAGAAAATAAACTTCTCGCTATCTGGCTTGTTATACTCGTCAATTGCAGCAATACGGTCCTCATGAGCTGTGCTGCCATCGATCCTGCAGTACTGATACTCGCGGAAGAGACAATAGTCCTCCAGAATATCCAGCATCCTGCTCATCTGTGAGAAGATCAGCACTCGCGATCCCTGGGCCTTCATGCGCTTCAGAATCTTGTCTAGCATGACCATTTTTGCGGAGTTGTAGACCAGATGTTCATCCGTTGTGTATGGGGGGCCGGGTTCGGCACCCTCGAAGAGGTAAGGGTGGTTGCAGCACTTGCGGAGTTGCATGACGATGTTGAGGAGGCGGGTCTTGGATTCGCGTTTGCCCCCAGCCCCGTTGACGGCATCGATATCTTTTTCAAGTATTTTCTGGTACCATTTGACTTGCATTTCGGACATACCGATATAGAGATTGAGCTCTGCCCAAATGTCAGTTACATCACCTAAGATGCGGATGCGGCACTAACCTTTCTTTGGGAGCAAGCTCTTCTCCACATCACTCTTGACTCTTCGCAGCAAGAACGGCCGTAGCACCTTATGAAGCTGCTTTACCACCATATCTTGATCCCCACCCTGCTTTTCAAACCACTGATCAAACGCAGTGGAGTCCCCAAAGACATCCGGCAGCAAGAAATTCAGCAGTGCCCACAACTCCCTGAGGTTATTCTGCAGCGGGGTTCCCGTAATCAATAACCTGTTCCTGGAATGGAACAACCTAATTATCTGCGCTAGTGAAGACTCCTCATTCTTGATTCTGTGTGCCTCGTCGACGATGATGTACTCCCATGCAAATTTCTTCATGTGGGATTTTTTCTCGAAGAACCATCTCATAAGATGTAATCAACACGTCAAAATCGGAAGTCAAGACACGCTCGTTAATGAGTTTAGCGCGGTCCTCCTTGGGGCCCTGGAGAACCAAGGTCCTAACCTCTGGAGTCCATTTCTCAAATTCTCGCTTCCAATTGTCGAGGGTGGATTTGGGGACCATGATGAGGTGCGGCCCGTTAACACCGCAGATGTAGCGGAGATACCCTAGAAACTGCAGTTTGTAAGTAACCAAGCTCCGCATATGGAAAATGAGAACTGCTAACAGATATGGTCTGGAGGGTTTTTCCGAGCCCCATTTCGTCCGCTAATATACCGGAGATACCATTCTCATGAAGTGATATTAGCCAGTTTAGACCAGCAATTTGGTAGTCTCTCATCTGGCCTCCTTTGATGACTAGAAGAGTTTTGAGTTAGTTAAAATATGCTGCTTTGTCCAAGTCCGGTGGTATACTTACAGGACGGACTTTCAGTGAATATTGTACCGCCGCTAGTGCCATCACCCTTTTCGTCGTTTAGTAATTCTTCGTCTTCTTCTTGCTCAGTCCTTCTCCGCCTATGGTCACCACCACCCTTCCCTTTAGCCTTTTTCTTGTCTGCCTCCGCAATCATCCTCTGGAATTCCTCGTTGTTGCCAATGAAATGCCGGAACAGATCTGTGAGTCCAAGAAGGTAGCTGTATCGTTTGGCTGTGTCCGTTGTCTGTGTACGCTAGTCAGCATGGGATAGTTCACTTCTGCTCTAGAAAGCCTCTACCTTTGTCTTATCGAGCTTTGAGTGCTTGTTCCCAAACTCTTTTTTCCGCAGATTCGTGACATCAGACCTCCGCCGCCTTCCATCAACAACGACGGGCTCTGATCCCGTGTCATCGTCATCGGCCTACCAGTATCAGATTAGCCATTGTGAAAATTCCAAGCCTGCGTTTGTTCAGCTCAAGTCTCTTGCATACATTATTATCAGCGTCCTAACAAAGTTCTGTGTTAGCACTTGTCGTGTTTTGCCACATTCTAACCGCGTGCTCCCTGGTAACAGCCATACCTCCATTGATACGTCCTCATCTCCGTACCCAGCTTGCTGGACTTCCTCCCCCTCATCCTCCTCCTCATCCTCCTCATCCTCCTCATCCTCCTCCTCTTCTTCTTCTTCTTCATCTTCCGAGCTTCGGTTTGATGCGGAGTAGCTCTCGTCGTTATTGTCGAAGGGTGTTTCGGTGGCGGATGCAGGCGCGGATTGCTCCGGCTCCGAATCAGTGACCACTTTCTTCGCTCTGGTCATCCCTGCTTCAACCTTCGGGCTTAGGCTTGCTGCTGGCGGCGTGCAAGTGGATGCTTTCTGCTTGCTCGAAGAAAAGAAATTGGAGGCGAATGCGGGGAGTGCGTGCTGTTGCGTGTGCTATGTGTGTTGGTGCAGTGAAACTCGATATTCTCCACAAGGCGGGAGGGAAGGGGGGGAGGAAGGGCAGTCTGTAGAGGCAAGGTGCTGTCGCTCGCTGTGCGCTGAAAAGGCTAAGACATGCACACCAAGTCGCGCGTCTGTGGCTGGTGCTGCCAGCCCATCTACGCGACAGAGCGCACCTCTGCTGCGCTCTTGGCCCCGCCAGCCACGCCCGCCACACTCTGCATGACTAAGCCCGCCCAAGGCGCCGCCGCCAAGCCCCCGCGGCCATGCTTGGCCCTGGCCCTGGCCCTGACCCATTATCCTGGGGCCCCAGTTTGCCAAGGCCAGGTAAAACAGCGGTCGCTGCAGTACCGTATCACTCACTTAAGAGGTAAAACACAAACGCGCGCTATGGCGGTCTTGGCAAGCCTCTTAGCGCCAGTGCGCGTGTATTACCGCGATGCTAACCTCAACACTGATATTATGAAGTATCCGGTCCAGGTCAACCAGGCCATTTACGTAAATTCAAGTGATGTTAGAGTTTAACCCAGGTGAATTAGATTTTAATAGTCCTGGATATTTCCACTATCAGTAATTGACAGTCACCCATTAGGTATCATCATCAAAGAATTGAGTCCCATCTGTTGTATTGTCTGGGAGGTCCGTCATTTCTAGAATATTTGTTAGTATATATACTTGAATATGAAGTGTGATACATACTTTTTTTTTTTTTTATCATTACTCGCGTGCCACCCTGTGGGCTATGGCGAGGATTTATGTACGTGATACATACTTGACTAAAGTCGTAGACTGCTGCTGTTTAAAATTCTAGATATATGGAAGATTCTACTCATTTAAATACTCAAGCAATTTGGTAAATGCTGGCCTTAATTCACCTGGATAGCTGTGGAGGGATTCGTTTAATTGGCTTAAACCTGCCTCAGCTGCCTGAATGGCCTGGGCTGGCCTGAATGGTCTGGACCGGCCTGGTTGGCCTGGACTGGCCTGGTTGGCCTGATTGTTTCAGGCAGCCTGGGCCGGTCTAGGCGGCCCTCACGGCCTGGCCTGTTGGATTCATTGTAGCTATCATTATCAATATCTAGAGGTTATGGATAGTAAAAAAGAGGTGGCATCAGGACTTGTATTTGCTCATCAAGAATGTCTATGAATCTTGACTCAACGAGGATATCTTACACTTTTTGATACTACACATAATATCTGCAAACATGAGGGCTGGCGACTACTTACATTTATGGTACGAGATGAATATGGTACTTGGATTCCAGTTTGCTACAGCGAGAGTTTAGCAACTTGATTGCAGAGAGTCTTCAATATATGAAGAAGTGATGCCAGCGATGGGTTGTTCAATATTTTCTTACAGATGACAGTGCTATTGAACAGGCTGCAGTTCAGAAGGCTTTTCCTGGGCTACAAGTGGGAGAAGTAATTGTGAGGCATCTTTTATGCACAGTCCACTGCAAGCGAACACTGGATCAACGACTTAGCCATGCCTTGGTCTTAAAGTCACTTAATGACAGCTATGCTCAACAAACGAACAGAGACAGGTTGTCTTGCTGAAATTCAGTTAGCAATCTCCCAAGCACCAGATCCTAAGGCTCAGCAATATATTGAAAAAGAATGGCTTCAGTCAAGACATATGCTGGACCAGCCCAGGCGGCCTGAAACAATCAGGCCAATCAGGCCGGTCCAGACTATTCAGGCCAGTCCAGACCATTCAGGCAGGTTTAAGCCAATTAAACGAATCCATCCACAGCTATCCAGGTGAATTAAGGCCAGCATTTACCAGATTGTTTGAGTGTAGAATCTTCCATATATCTAGAATTTTAAACAGCAGTGGTCTACAACTTTAGTCAAGTATATATCACGTACCTAAATCCTCGCCATAGCCCATACTGGCAGGGTGGCACGCGAGTAATGATAAAAAAATTAAAAAAAAAGTATGTATCACACTTTATATATACTAACAAATATTTTAGAAATGACGGACCTTCTCCCGGGACATTTCTGGCTCTATACTCTGCACTCTCCCCATATGTGTTTGGCTGAATCTTCTTTCTCCCCGCACCATCGGTCAGTAAGGAAAAGCTCTTCCCCATAACATACTCGATATATAATATCTGAGTCTCCTACTCTTCAGCACCCAAAAGCCAGTCAATTAATTACCCTGATCCAGTCTTCTACTTCAGCACTCAGATCCTTCATAATATCAGTCTCCGTGGGGTTCAGGTTAGCATCGCGGTAATTCGGGGACCATCACGTGCCTTGCGTAATACACGCGCACTGGCGCTCAGAGGCTTGCCAAGACCGCCATAGTGTGCGTTTGTGTTTTACCTCGTCAGTGTGTGCGCCGCTTTACCTGGCCTTGGCAAACTGGGGCCGGTTTAGACGTCCCCAATAATCCTGCAGCCCTCGCACTTTATATCACAATAATCCACAGAACCGCACCGTTGCCCCCCAGAAACACTTCGCACAGAAGTCACCAGCCCTCTCGTTACAGCTCCCCTAAAAAACGCTGCACTTCCAGAGCAGTCTTTCCCCTTTGTCTTCTCCAGAATTCCTTTTCCTTTGCAGTCATACTAGTACTTCGACTCACACACGCTTGCTAGCTCATCTGGCCTACCGACGTTCTCTACGTTTCTCTCGCTTTATATGACAAATCCCTTTCAGCCTACTCTGTAGCCCCTACACAATACTCAACACAACTCGGTGAAAAGAAATTCACGGGATGGATCTAACTTCACTTTCATCCACACTGCCCTCGCAAGGCCAACAGCAACCCGCCAACTATGACTTCCCCCCTGCGGATCTTATGTCGGCGTTTAAGCAAGCTGCTTTCTCGGTGACAACCCTGTGGAAGACTGCCAACGGTGAAATAGAACGGGCCAAAAAAGAGGGTTACCAAGAGTGCCTCGAAGAGTTATTACACCTCATTGGCAGTGACCGGATATATGCCAATAGCGAAGTGATCAAAATTCGAGAATGGGCCTCTGCAAGACAGCGGCGAATAGGTGGGGATAGTGAAAGTGGGGTCCGGCATAGCGATTCTCCGACGGGCGAAGAAAGTGAAGATGAGCAAAGCCGGTCTCATCCAGCCGAAACAAGCACCGCTATGAACTCGGACCCTCCAGTGGCATCTTTACCATCACAGCAGCATCGTACGCTCTCCATTTCACTTTCTTCACCATCATGCGAAAGTTCACCGGTCCCATCATCCCCTCTGCAGACATACCGCTCATTGCCGAAAGACAACCCCAGCACATTCTCTTTCCGTGCGGCCCAACGGCTTCCTCAACATGTCCCTCCTCAACCTAGATTGCCGATAAGGGAAGACATCGACCTTCTGAGCCAAGCCCCAGTCTCACCCGCTGCTACTCCACCCTCAACCGAACAAACATCTCACCTCTTCAACCATAACGTCTTCACGCCCTCCTCCCACCGGACAAGTTCAGGCGCTTTGAAAAGGCGATTCCCGATGGTAGACTTTTTGGAACTAGCAGCGATGGCGGAAAAGGAGAAGGCGGCATATGCTGGAATGGAATTTGGAGGTGGGAAAAGAGGAAGGATGACGTGATCAATGGCAACGATAAGTCCTGAGCTGTTGGTCTAGACAACATTCGTACAAATACAACAATATGATGATTGCATTTCTATCCCTGACTTTTTTCTGCTTCGGTTTTCGGTGACAGTGATTCACTGCCATACACATACACATACAACCTACACATATACATGTCCGCCACATTCTTCTATCTCGGTCCTGCCCGTCATTTACATCTTGTGTGCCTGGGCCCCTGTGGATTGTAATGGCGAGTGTTAATGTCGAAGGAATCTTGGGCACACATTCCTTCCTTCATTCCTCCCTTCCTATCCTCCATTCATCTTTCTCATTTGTTCATTTGTTTATTTGTTTACATTCATCTGTTCCTCTATCCTTATGTGCATTTTAACGGCGATTTGTTGTGTTTTTTTTTTAAGGCGTGCGGAGTGGGAAGGATGGGTTTTTGCAGGGCCCTGATGAGCCCAGACTCTTTTTTTTTTTTTTTTAAATCAGTTACTGGTCCTAGTGATGAATTATCCTCCCCTTCTGTTTTCACTTAATCTCCTTTGCTTGTACGTGTGTTTTGAAACTGCTATTTTGCATCGTTGTCGTTTACTTTTTAGATGTGTGGCTTCTTCTGGGTGCTGCGGTGTCAGTAGGCTTTTTTCGTTTTTTCCTCGTCGCCCCCTTTACTTGTCGTCATTTTTTTTCTTTTTATATTTTTTTGGTTTGTGTTTCCCTTTTTCTGTTTTTTCCTTGTTTCTGATGGTGAGGCTTAAAATTTATGCTCTATTACATAACTCTTTTACCTTTATTAGTTACTTTAAAGTAATACTTTATTGGCTAGGAGTAGGGTACGTGGTTTCCTGTTGAATATGTCTACCTCTTCATGTCCTGCAGAAGGAAAGATGAACTGGAGAAGGAAAATGTTTTCATTGGCTATGTGTGGCATTTAGAAAGAATAAATCGAATGTGCTTGTTGATGTGTCAAGTGTGGGGGACAGTGAAGGAGAGGGCCCTGGTCCGATTGAGTCAATGCTGGGCCAATCAATTGATGGCAATGGCATCGGATATATACTCAGCGGAAAGTATGCAATTGACCATTGGTGAGCAGAGAGGATGGTTTTCGTTGTATGAAGGTTCTTCTTTATTTTTTTTTTTCTTGGACCAGTACGTACATACATCAGAATGTAGTGCGAATCGAGACAGGGATCAAGTTCTCATATGGGTGATCGCTTGGTTGAGATGTTCCCCAAATGTCACAATCTCTTGTCAATTCCTTTTTCTATCAAAGTTCAAACCACTTGTATCGATAGAATTTATAGTTTTATCAAGAAAGATTCATTATAATTCTTGAAAATGTTATCAGTAGTAGTTTTCGCAAGTTACAGTGCTTGATACGCGAGCTGCCTATATAGGTAACTTGTTTTTTTTCTTGGCAACTTCAGGGTTACCCCTAAGTGGTCTTAGGCTGCAGATGCTCCTCAGGCGTCCCCAGATCACTCATATCTCTCTAAACGAGGGTCGAATTACTCTTTTGGACGGCGATTGAGATGTGAGCCTGAGGTTGTCTTTTCTATATTACCTACGCTTAGAAACGAGACCATTCCTCCCGCTCATTGACAACCCTCCACGTCCCACCGAGGCAAAGGTTAACACTGCTATTTACATAGTGGTGCCATAAGTAGACTTTGGTTTAATTTACATAAGTCCGCACCGTGGACAAGAGTTCGACCGCGGATCATGAACTATGTGCGGATGCCCAGCAATCGTAACGGAGGCTAGTCCTCCCTCGTCGATACCAAGAACCTCGCTCACCTCAGCGGAAACATATGTCATTGAGGAGCTGCTGCCCAGAATGGAAAAGACCCAATGAGAGTTGTCTTTATGAACCTCAACAATGAGAACTATCGCCCGGTATCCAGTACCGTATCGTCCGGTATCCAGTACTGGGGGGTATAATACAGGCTCCAGTGAATGCCCCCTCCGTATGGTCGAAGCTGTGAGGGCTATGCCGGACAACCGTTTGACATATTGTAAATGTGGAATGCACCAGGTGTAACGTACCCACCATCTTGTTCAACAACTCCTATCTCATCTTTTTAGCCGTTATCCCGTCGTAACCCCCAAGTCTATAGCCGCAAAAAACCTCCCGAGATGCATCCGGGGGGGTGCTGGCTTGGATATTACCATGTCCCTTCTGAAACACTGGCCCAAAGAGCTATTTCCAATCGAACCACTTTTTGTACATCGGCTTCTGTCGCCTTCAAAATGTAAGGGATGTCAACTTGCCCGCAATCCTTGTTTTCAGCGCTTCACGCTTGATGTCTGGAATCAAGGCATCATAATCCAGATGCCAAAAGATGATAGAGTAGTTATTCAGCAACAATGATAGTCCGGATACTTCTTTGTGAAGACATACAGACACCATCTCTCCAACATATAGCAACCATGATTGCAAGTTGCCAGTGTAAGTACTTCAGACCAGTATTGACGTTACTGATGTCGGCTCTGATGCCGGTTTCCATAGTTACCAGCTTATCAACAACACGGAAGGCAGGACTCCATAGCAAGTCTAGCTAGGGACTGGATAGGGATAGGATAGGGATAGGATAGGAGATGTGGGTTGACGGTGGAGGAGATGTGACTTGAGGCGCGGTATACGGCAACTAAGCAATGTAGTAGTTCTAGCAATCTAGCCGCTTTTGAATACTAAAAATCTAGTGCTACAAGACTCATGCAACCAGACTATGATGTCAAATCTTGAAGTAAATTCCGTGAATACAACTCGGACACATCATCCTCCCACCATATCTTACACATGTACCGTGTTCTAAGTTTTACATACTTTGCACTTCCTCTGTGTCATTGTTTTGATTGGTCTATGTGAGGCAGTGCGTATGTACACCGACTCCACCTCCTCCCGGTGACATGCAACCTCAGGCTCTGACTCCCAATTTTCTTGCCCAATGAACATAGCAGACAATCCTAATTGGAAGCTTCTTATGAGTCGCCTTAGAGAAGTCAAGGTATGATTGCATCACAAGACTTTTGCTCCACCCAACTTGTAATCCCACTCCCGATCACAACTTCTGGGAGAGCAATCCCCAGCAGGAACCTCAGACGAACTATCTCCCTCAGATGTCTTTGCTGACTCTATAGCTTCCCCCAAGTTGATAATAACCCCACTAGAAGATTGACCAGTGAACAGTGATCTCGCTAGGAGTCTCGAGTGGCATGGAATCCCTCTCCGTACAGAAGTGGTACAAGGAACAGAGACCAGTTGCCCTCTAGATTCAATCCACCCCACCTGTTCCCCTGTCACGGAACTGGAGTCTGGCAGGCGTGCTCCTGGACTATTTCAAATATCTAAGTTGCGAAGTAGCCGCACAATTCCTTGTTTGCTTGTTAGAGGTTGTAGATCTGTCGTTCAACGGTGGTACGGCGCTTTTAAAAAAAAAAAGGAACAGCACGTCCTTCTCAATACCTCCACCGAATATCCCTATGGATCACCTTTAATCCCTTCAATCCACCAATATTCCTATACAATTCCTTTCCATCACTAGAACATTATATCACCAATAGCCACCAAATAAGATTGACGATCGAAAAACCAATGTCAAGCAAGGATTGCCAGCCCAATATAATCACGGAAACGGTCTTTCTTTTGATCTAAAGTTCCTCCCTGTGGCAATCCTAAATCACTGAGGAGGCGATTTATCTCCGCATCTAATCTAACGTTACTGACCCGCACACCTGCAACACAACTGCTTATAGTACACACCTCCAAGCTGACTAATATCTCTCGGAGTTCTTGGGAAACCAACGATTGGGGCATTGTTGAGGTCTCGAAGTGGTTCCAATTCCAAATGAACATTGTAGATTTTACCATTTTTGAATCTTGCGATGCTATTTACTTCTCTACTTTGAGCATTAGCAACATTTTGACATATCTTGAGCACTTGATACTCACCCACGTAACAGGATATTAACTAATTGCTTGTGATTCCGTGCTGTTTGTTGTTGCATTGTGACGATATTTTGTTGCATTGTGACGATATGTTGTTGCATTGTGACGATATTTTGTTGCATTGTGACGATATGTTGTTGCATTGTGACGATCTGTTCTTGAATTTTGAAGGTCTGTTCTTGAATCCTTGTCGATTGTTCTTGCAGAGCTGTCATTCTAGCAGCCAAGTCAAAGCCCGGAATGTTTGGAATTTTGGAAAGCTCTGGACATATAAGGCCTAACCCATTCTGTATACGCTGAAAGTCTGGCAGTTCCATTCTTGAGGCTATGCATATCCCATGTCAGCTTTTTTCGGAGATTTTCCCTTGTCGGAGCAAATCATAAACCTACCTTTAGATGAAATGAACTCAACAACCTTTTACGCGAGAAAACCTCTACCAAACGATCAGTATCCCTCGGGATAAATTCAAATTTCACTTACCTTTAACCATGTAGGAAAGACCTTAGCTGATTCTTGAGAGAACGTAGCGAAGCGGACGGTGAGCGAAGCGAGACCGGAGTGAGAGAAGAGGAAAGAACTTTATGCAATAGAGCCCCCCGGGAAACCTAGTCTCGTAACCAGACGCTGACTAAGCGGAATTTCATGCTCCGCTAGGGAGCTAGTCTCATACCAAGCTCCTAAATAGGAAGTGTCTGGGGCCGGTTTTGTTGGGCATCTCCGCTCCGCCAAGTTGGTTGATCCCGCAACTAGTCTTGCAATATTCATCCAGATTATTCTACAATATAATTTTGAGCAATTCAAATGAAATTCAGAAATTGTACTCCATACCTACGTCCCAAGCATATAAATATTGAACTATCTCATAGTATTTTAACTGATCTTTATAAATATGAGATATCACATTGGATAATAGCTTAATTGTACTTCATAATGGTACCAGAAAAAATAATAAAGACACTATCAGGCCTACAGGATACAATATCTGTATCTCCAATCGCGGTCTCAAGGATAGTAATTCAGGCAGCAAGGTCAGCACGGTCAACACAATTATTTAAGACAAAGGAGCCACTTGTAGTGCCATTCCTGTGAGTAGTGAGATCCCATATCATCGACGGGCTTGCCCATCAGGATAGATGGTGGTGTTCAGCCGGAGTTGAAGGAATGACCTCAAGTGGTCAGGATTTCCTTCGAACTTGCCAAGATCAGGAATTCTCTGAACGTCAAGAATAACGGGGGGCCGCGGTGTTTCGTGAATGGGCGACTTCTATCATGCGAATTTCTTCAGGATGTGGTTAATTTCTCGCTGCCAACGCTAGCTCAGCATGTGTTATTGAACTATGAAGCGACCCTCTGTTGTGTTGTCTCTCTCTGGCTCGATATATTTTGCATCGAAGTTCTGCTGGTCAAATATTTACCATGATTTAGCACCCGAATTTGCCGGAGATGGCCCCACCTCCAGCACAGAGATCAGGAAGGTCCTGAAAACCTTGAACTTCACGAAATTCGATGTCGATGAATGAAATTTATGCAATAAATTCGGTATTGTTGTTCAGGCGGTCCTGGGCTTTGTCTTCATGTAATCTTTGTCATCTATTGTCCATGAGGCGGCACCGTTGTTCATTCGCATATTTAAAACAAAGGAATAAGTGCCCAGAAGAACTAGACAGGACATCAGCAACTTATTTGGTCATATCCTAGCGATATTTCAAGCATTAAGGAAGACATTAGGAAGGTGAACAGGCTAGGCAGGACATTAATGAGAGTAACTTAGAACACCGCTAGTATCTCTTGAATCTTAAAATCGGCAACCGATTTGGTCATATCCTAGCTATAGTTCAAGCAGTTAAGGAAGGCACTAGAAAAGTAAGCAAAAGAACTTTAGACAGGATATCAACAACCTATTCAGTCATATCCTAGCGATATTTCAAGCAATTAAGAAAACTTTAGGAAGGTGAAGAGGCTAAACAGGACATCAGCAACTCATTCGATCATATCCTAGCGATATTTCAAGCAGTTAAGCAGACATTAGGAAGGCGAAGCAATCTAGAGGAGGGCAAACAAATGGGAGAGTTGTTACGAGACTGCTTCTAAAGCCATGCTTGGGCGCGCATCCCGTCGCGGAGGAATTCATAGTGGAAATAGTGGTGGGTAGAGTAGTCCGCCCATAATGGTAGATAGAGTGGTTTATAACGTCGCTGACAATCGCCGGATGATGATGATGATGATGATGATGATGATGATGATGATGATGATGATGATGATGATGATGATGTCGTTTGAAGATTCCATAGATGGCAAAACCGCAGAACAAAAGATTGAAATGTTCACTACTAGATATCTCGGTCAAATCAGCAGAGGTTCGATATAGTTTGTGCATGTTGGTTACCATATGTGGTTGCAAACCAAGAAAGCAATTCCATTATTGCCAGCGGTTTCCTGCTTGGTGCTGAAGTAGGGCCAGAAATATGCAAGTAAGACGACTCTCAGTAAACTATGATAAGCTAAGGAAGGTGGCCTCGCTACTCTCCCACCAGGCAAGTACCTTGCTTGTGATGCACGGCGGGCTGAACTACCAAGGGATACATTCCGGGAAGTTACAGGTTTGGTTCAGGGTAACGACTGGAGGCCCAGAATAAGAGTTCAAGAGTTCAGGGGTTCAAGGGTTCAGGGGTTCAGAGGTTCAAAGGTTTAGAGGTTCAGAGGTTCAGAGGTTGAGAGGCTAGAATAAAGACAATATTATAATACTTCACAATCCAATTAACTCTAAATCTCCTTCTAACCCTCCAATCTGAAGAATCTCCTCAAGCCATTGCACAGCTAGGAGGAGACATTCTCGCCCCCGTGTGCCACCGCCTCCAGTCCAAACTTAGCCATCCGTCCCTTCTTGGGACCCTTTAGATACCGGTACAGCTCTTTCTGACCACCAATTAAGGTGGTGTTCAAATTGAATGGCTTGCCATCCTCTGCCACTTTATTCCTTGTATCGTCCAATCCGCATCCCATATAAACAAATCTTTTCCACAGAGTGCGAGAGAGGTTCAGAGGTTCAGAGGTTCATGAGTTCAGAGGTACGTAACAGCCCAAGTGCGAAATTTTGTCAGAGATAGCGTTTAGTCATAGGTATTTGTAAAATCGGGAGAAAAGGCTATGCACATCTCTACCATCCAGATCCATTCTTGCACTGCTGGCAAGGTTTGGCTGCAACGTTATCCTGGTAGTAATTGAAGCGGGTACTGTGGAAATGGATTCTGTGGAAGCGGGTGCTATAGAAGCGGGTGCAGAGTAGATAAGTGAAAAAGTGATTGCATAGCCCTCAAGGGCTCTAAAGGAATCCAGCGGTGATGCATACACCAGAGGTTTGAAGATCCTCATTAGGAAAAAACATTATGAAACAGGTGAGAGTTTTAATCTTTTTGATTGCGGTCGGAGAATGGATGTGGCTTGAAGGTTTCTATTCTCATATAAGGGAATGGGAAAAGTGGGGGAGATGGGGAGGGGTGGAGAGAGGGAGGGAGAAGTGGGCAGAGGTGGGGAGAGGTGGGGAGAGGTGGGGAGAGGTGGGGAGAGGTGGGGAGAGGTGGGAAGAATACCCAGTCCCCATGCGGAAGGCTTGGCAGCGGTCTTAGTGTAGGAGATGGGAGAGAGTATCCAGAGGAGGAAGGGCAGTTGGGTCGGGGAGGCGGAAGAAGGGTACAAAGGAGAGCCTGTAGATAATCCTCTTATACAAGACACCCCAGTGTACGCATTTCCCTTACATTGCATACCATCTGGATTAGGATTGTCATGGGTGTGGTTGTCTGATATGAGGGTAATGTATGGAACAAAGAGCATTGCAAGGTAGAGTTCCTTGGGTTTATTCGTCGTTAGTCTGGTTGCAACATTCGTCGCTATTAATTGTTCCCCTGAATAGGCGCTTGTTTGTTCTCGTAGGTATGCATACCCAGACGGGCACTGGGTACTGCCAAGCGAAAATAATAGTCTGGGCACGAGAACAGGCACTTGTCACCATTAAGAAAAATCGATGAAAACATACATCCGTTGTAGTCTCGTAACCAGACGCTGACTAAGCGGAGTTTCATGCATGGGTGTTGCTCCGCTTACGAGACTACATCCGTTGCCAATCACAATCCACTATTGTCATTCACCACAACGCGACGTACCCCACGTACCGACTCACGTTTTACACCAAAACTGCACAAATGCAATGCCCGACATCTCAACAACCGCAACACAGTTTGGTATGCACTTCTTAGGGGAGATAAATGAAGGGTTACTGTTCACATCTAACACTTCTACTTGCCCCAAAAATATAGTGTGGTCCATTAATGGCACAGTGATGTTTTCATTGATTTCTTAGCATGCATATAGGGAATTCCTATAAGTAGTACTCTGGAAAGTATAATGTACTACTTCCTTTCACATTTTCTACAATGGCTATAGAATTGTCGCTAGAAGGCTTTCCAATAGGTCTCTTAATATATAATGCCTTATTTGGCTTAACGTGGTTGAACACCTGATTCATATATCTATTTGCCGTTTCTGGTAATTTCCTGTATAGTTACTGTAGCTGACTTTTGTGAATAAATCAACCACTAGTTCAGATATTTCCTTGGTGCGTTTCTCCCATTCTTTAACAAAGTAAAATTGTCATATTCAAGTGTCCCAGTATTTATTTCAAGTGTAGTAAGTAGAATTCAATGTTCATGTCAATATTGCAGCAAAAATGTATGTCAAGGCTAGTCAGCGCCTGGTTACGAGACTATGCCAAGACATGACGTGAAATTTTCAGATCCATAATTCCTCAAAAACCACAGTTCTGGAGAATCACAGATTCGGAATGTGAAGAATAGCCCTTGATTTAGGTTCGTTCAATGCGACATAATAAATCTGCTTTGGTTGTTGAGATATATTCTCTTCTGCATGGTCACTTTTGGAGTAAAACGTGCGTCGTATAGATACTCCTACATATCGCTGCAGCAAATAGTGAGTCGATATCTAGGATTATTGCATAAATTCATAAGTACCAATTTAATTCCCTTCAACTGCAGCCTAATGAAGCAAAACAAAATCTTTGACACTACATAGCAAACAAAAGATAGTTTCACCCAGTCGAATCGGGGACTGCTGTGCTGGAAAAGTGCGGTATTCAGCTCACTACGAAACCACTTGCACCCCTTCCCAGTAAAAAGGAAGCGAAAAACACTGAAAACGAGTTGCCCCGGTTCCAAATCCAAATTGATCAATGATAGAATTTATGATGTTCTTTCTGGAAACCGGAGTATTATAGTCCATCTTATTTCATTGTAAGGTGCTGGACAACACTCGATGTGAAAACATCGAGCCGGGGTCATCATAAAAGTTAGCAAAAAAACTAGAACTTGAATTTTCTGAATCGCATACCCACCCGCAACAGCCGCAACAGCATCCTACAACTACCCTCCTACCCCATCCCCCACCCACCAACTCCAACGGGCCCTCCGATTGCCCTTTCAGCAACCCTTCCGACAGCACCTGCGGCAGCTCCTCAGAGAACACAAATTACCCCTTGGTAGGTCATATACTTTTGCTGTATAATTTTTTTTTTTTTTTCTTGGTCAAGCAATTTATCAATTTTCATTCCCAATTGAAGCTATATATTAACGGTATCTTGCTTTGTGAACATTTGATAGGCACGCGGAAGGGGGGGAGGGTCTTTAAACGGGACCAAAGTCTATATTATGGGATGCATGGCTGAGCTGTGAGAATAATTCGGCCTGTATTACCTCACTGAGGTGGCACACTTGCTGGTAGCGTTTGTGGTAAAGTTATGTGGGCATATGGGACTTGTAGGTATATATTTTAGGGGAGCTTAAACTTGCGAGTACATGGGGGCGTTAGTGCTTCTCGCTCTGCAGGCAGGTTGTATGTTCTTTTTGTATCCTACACTTGATTTGCTACCCTGAACTTACCGAAACCTGCGTAGTATACATCCCTACATGCCTTACCCTCACACCTCGAGTTCAAAGTCTCACTTAACTATATCTTCATTTCCTATCTCCCACGCTCAAGCGCCTTTTATTTATTATGCTTTTTTTCTTTTTTTTTTTTGCACCAGCCGAGTCTTTGGACAAGTTGACATAGTGCATATGCAAATACAGCTGACATATTTTATTAGCGTTGAATTCCAAAAGCAAGAGGTGCTGATCCCTCTTAAAAACAAGCGACCTAGTCAGCATCTGGTTCCGAGACTACAAACGGCCATCTTGTGGTAGATGGAGCTTCTTCAAGAATTTTCCAGTCGATTCGATTCGACTGGGACTGGCGACAGGTAGTCACGAGGGAGGCCCAGAGGAATAAAACCACAGGCTTGGACAACTAGGTTCAGCACCCACTTCATGCTCTTTTCCATATGTAATCTATCGTTAGGTACATAGGTACTATACCTCCCTTCTTTACACCTATACACAATTCAGCACTTCTCAGCATCTACCTCTACCTGAATCTATTCCCTCACCACCTCCTCAGCACTCTCTGTCACCGGACCCCCTCTACTCCCCCCCTCGCCTCCCGTCTTGCTTCCCCTCCCCAATCCAAATATCCCCTTCAGCCCCCTCTGTCCTCTCAACTCCCTCCTCGCCGCCCCGTCCAACACGGCCCCTGCATTATGTCCCCTCTTCCCCACTCCCCCATCCACCACGGTTACCAAGACCGCCATCAACACAGCACTACACACACTCATACTCACTATTCCCACCATCACCAAGTTGCTCTTCCTGAACTGCAGCGGCCCAGGCACATTATCACTTGCCCAGCCCGTGTACAGCGCATATGTGGTCGTAATGCTCCCCGTATTCCCCAGCCCCGACACCAGTGCTGTCGCGGCCGCGACCCCGATGTCGCCGTGACGCGGCTGGAAAATCTCGTTGGTCCACGCCATGCAATTGGGGACTGTTGGGCCCAGGCCAAAGCCGACTATGAGCAATCCGACATACCTTGGCCATGGGTTGTCAATGGAGCCGGCGTACGTCGTGATGAGGAGGCCGGCAACTTGGAGCAGGGCGGGGAAAATAAAGAACAAGTAGCGGTGGCGGTGAAAGCGGTCAGAGAGCGGGGTGAAAATCAAAATAGCAATAAGGTCGCACTACATATACATCCATTAGTCACTTTCTCAGGAAGTAAACATTCAAGGGGAAAAAAGGTGCATACCACCCAGATAGGTGCAAAGAGCAAAGACAATTGAATACTAGTTAGTCCAGGGACTGCAGCCCTAATAATTAACGTCCCGAAGCTCTGCACACCGATACCAACACCAACAACGCCAAAGTACATGAATGTCAGTGGCCAAATCCGCCAATCGCAAAGCACATTCCACAACTCACGAAGTCCCCATGGTGGAGCATGATACACTCTCGTCAAGTCCTGGTAATGAATCATTGCATCCTCACCCTTCAGCGCTGGCTTCTCCTTCGGCAGGAACTTTTTATATCCTTTTCTAGGCTCCTGTGGAGATCCTGGGGCCTTTGGCCGGTCGGGAAGCCACCACAAGATGAGAATGCCCAGAAGGAACGTAACGATGCCGTAAAGAAGGAACATCCATTGGTATCCTGTGAGATTTCCATAGCCGTTCATCTTTTGAAATCCCGCAGAGACGAGGCCGGCGACGGCAGCAGATACTTGCGCGGCAGTAAAGTACTGGCCAATGCGTTTGCCGGTGCGGCTAGGGGGGTAGAAGAGGGTGAGGTAGTAGGCCATGCCAGGCCACATGCCAGCGATGACGATGCCGAGGAGGATACGTATGAGGCTGTTTCTACTGTAAGCCTCTACCTCCAATGAGTATGTTATTGTAGAAAGTAACTTACTAGAAGTTCCATCCAGCGCTAAGAGCTGCATGGCATGCTCCCACGATACCGACTCCTACGACCACTCTGCTCATCCACACGTGTGGGGAAAGCTTGGTCATGATAAGATTGGCGGGTACGTCGAACAGGACATAGCATACATAGAATAACGCCAACCCAGTACTGATTTGGTGGGGCGAGAGCTTCAGCTTTTGGCTTAAAGAGTTGCCGGTCTCCATGTTCATTGTGAGCGAAAGGCCGACATTGGAACGCACAGCTGCACAGAGGAAGTAGAGAACCCATAATGCTGTTTTCATGTGGAATCGTCAGATTTGAGTTTAGAAAACATGATCTGTAGGATACTGATTTTTACCTGGTACTATTCTCAAATCCAGCTTCCTGTAGCATAAGTTAGCATGCGCGCACTAGATCAACAGATCAACTGGCATGTACACTCACCTGTAGACCCGCTCAACCTTTGCGTCCAAAATACCATCCTCTCCTAGTTCTTGATCCTCGGAGTGGCTGTCTGCCAGAGGTCTATTGTCCAATTCACTTTGCTGCTTGCCTGTGGTCTCCGCCATCATATGCAAGCAGAAACCTAAGATGCTTGCTGGCTAATGATTGGGCCTTGAAATTTGGGTTAAGTGCGACGTGCTTGACACTTGGATCTGCTCGGTACAATGTTAAGTGGATCTCAGGTTGGGCGCTTTCTGGGTACGAGAACATACAAGTTGCTACTTCTGTACTTAATATAATAAGCACAGGCACTGTTCGATGTCGATATCGATCAATCTCGCTTCTCAACAAACACCCCAATATGAAGGACTCCCCGGACCCTCTTTATCAACAATCCGGACCCTTTGCAACTCTCGCTTATGACTCCTCGTATCTAGTTGGATTGGCTTCTACGTTTCTGTTTCTTCTCTTTTTTTTTTTTTTTTTTTTTTGTCTTTCCTTTTTCTTTCGCCTCCTTCATCCCGGTGAGATGAGCAGGCTTTCCCTTCTCCGATAAGCAGAGTACCTCGGTCACACTAAAAGGCAAGGCCCCGGCCATATCCTAAGAAAGCTCCACCGCCACTGCCAACCTGGCGGAATCACAGACAGGGACATGGTACTGGGATTTTTGCAAGGGCATTCGTATACGTAGTATGCAGCCGTATGTGTGACACGATCCGGGATATGATACGGAGGGGCTATCATGGCATGAGACTCGGCCTGCTATATCATCTATTCCCTTCTGGAAAATCTGATCAAGTATCTCTGCGGCAAACGCGCGCGGGTAAGCGGGCTGCTAACCTGCTCGATCTCCTAGCGTAAGTGACCATCTTGCCCTATGCTGCAGGTTTGTCTCCGCGGTGCGTGGGTGTCTGCTTTCTGTGCTGGAACAAGCTGGTCCATATCACCTCCTTATATCAACATCACATCGGATCGATCTAACTGCGTGCTGAAGTTGCTTCTGGGCAGGAACTTTCTAACAGATTGACATCGGCGAGCAGTGCTGGCGCTGGAGCTTTGCAGTTGGCGGGGTGTGAGCCGAGCCCAGTGCGATTCCCAGAGGTCGGCCTCCTATCTTTGACAAATCGGCAGTTGCAATTGCCTTGCCAGAGCTTTAAGTCGAGCCCCACGCCCAACCACCAGCGTGCCCCGACATCCCCCCACCCTAAGCTCACCGTGCTCACCTGCAACACCACCCCCACTGCCCCCTACCCCGCCAGTGTCTTGACTGCCAACTCGACCAGGGGGCGTATTACATCAAAAAAGAAAAGCAAAAGGCACGCAAAGCATCACGAGACATAAACATGTACGCTATGACGACAGCAGCCCGATCATATCCACCAAAGCACTTCTGCACAGACCTAAATCTTGATGTGTGACACGCACGTGGGGGGTTGGTGGGGAGATGGTGTGTGGAACACCTTTTTCCCATGGATTCCATCCCATCTCAGATCACAACACATTGCAGCCATCCTCAAGGGTCTCCGACTCAAGCAACTTCATATTTGCCAGTCACAGTGACCGGAGCGAAAACCGATGGTACAGGATCAAGCTGCCGCCTAGGGGGACTAAGTAACGGAAGGAGAGAGGTAGTCTGGAAGGGGGTTGCCGCCGCCCGCTTATTGCGCCAACGCGGAAGTTTAAGCAAGCACCCATCACACCAAAATCCTGCATTGTACTATGTAGTACATCAGTTCCTGCCCAACATCCAGTGTCTGGTGTTGGCACCAAGTCAACATGGGAATCAGCTTCCTGCCTAGTACCTACCCCACCCCCACCTCCGAGTTTTTTTTCTTTTTTTTCTCCCTTGTCCCAGCATTCTCTCGCCATTTGCTTTTTTTGGTTTGTCGACTGGCAGCCAATGGCATGCCCTCACTTTTAGTCACCTGCCTCCTTCTGCATCCCAATCTGGTATAGTCCTGATCCTATTCTGCACAGGAGGAATGGAAAGAAAGTTGGATCGATTCATGAGACAAGACATTCAGAATCCACTTATGACATGCAGGCCAGCAAGCTCTCGCTCCACGCTGTCAGCATTCTGCATGGTCATGCACACGTCAGGTTTGATATTTCCCTTTTGTCGCTGTTGTTGGGACAAATTTACCTTATTTTCCGACCAACTAGATGTCAAGCGTGAAAATGTGACGTAAATGTAGGACCAAGCAGATGTATGTGTTTTTGCGTGTATGTGTGTGTGTTCTCGGTTCCTTGTTCCTGAAGTATTCATATTGATGTTCAATTTCTTTCAAGATACGTAACAAAATAGCACAAGCACAAAACGCCAGCACTAACACATGACTACGATGAGGAAATAGATGAGGCTCGTCAACAACAAATCAACTGATAGGAGCTCAATACCAAAGGACAAAACAAAATCGAAGCGGAAACATGCAGCGACAAGATAATGATAATAAATAAAAGCTATAGAGGAGCAGTCACTAAAAATGAAGGCGTATCTTAACTTTATTTTAGGGAAAAAAAAAAGAAAGATAAATGATTAAAAAGTCATCGGAATAAAATCCCAGGTATCGTATAATACAATATGGATGGGGACTTAGGAAAAGAGAAGCCAAAGGGAAAATGAGGGGGAAAAAGAAAAAAGGGATAGAAAAAGAAAGGAATTTAAGGGAAAAAAAAAAAAAAAAAAAAAAAAAAAAAAAAGTTTCGAGGATCAGGTCTTGTTGAGAAGGTCTTGTTGAGAACAAACCGAGAAACCCTTTTTGGTATAGGACAACGTGACCGCAGCTCAGAGGCGAAGTCTGAAATTTGTGATGGAGAAAGAAAAAGGGCGATTCTAGAACTAGGCAACGACAAGCCTCCACTTTATTATGATTCAAATCCAAACCCTTGCACCGGAACTTATTCAATTCAAGGCGTGTGTGTTTGTGGACGATCTTTCAAATCTTCAGCAGCTCCGGAAGCTGGCTGGTATCTCCTCCGGCAGCTATCACTGCAGCTGCAGCAGCCTCGCTCAATTTCCGCCTCTTTTCTAGAGCCTCCCGTTCTCTCCGGGCTTTCGTCTTGGAACTTCCGCTAGGTGCAACTCCACTCAGAATTCGCGTTGCGTCTTGGGGAGTGAAATTGACAAACGGCATTTCCCCACTATCGCCCAGGCCAGGGCCCCCAGGCCGTCCATTCCCATTGACAACGGACGATGTGGAATTATTCCTCGACGATGAGCCCCTGCCATTTGAGGAACTCACTATCCGTCTAGAGCTTCTATTTTTTGCAGTTTTTGAGGAAGTTTTGGTAGCCGCAAGTGCGGCTGCAGCTGCGGCTGCAGCTATTGGCGGAATATGACGTGAAGATGTTCTGCTAGAACGGGGCGTGTCTGGCTTCGACAGCTGGGGGTATATGTTGTGCTGCGATTCTGAGATGTGAGTATATACATCCGTAGGAAAGCCGTCTTGGTTGACAAGTGGAGTCACAGGATATCTAAGAGCAGACGTGGAAAGCTGCGAATTTGAGGGATAGACAAAATGTGGTGACTCCGGAGGGGATGGAATGGAAGAAGAGTTCGAACATGATCTCTCCATATACCCTAAATTCGAGATCCCATGTTCTTCTAATGCAGGCGATGGAGGTTGCTCCTGATAGCTGAGAGAAGATCCGCGAAATGTAGGACACGACGGCATGCGATGGATGCCTCTCCCAGTCGGTGGTGATGCCAACCGAAATGAGTTCTGCGGGTGGTTCATACCGGGGACTAACAGCGGCATTCCATCATCACTCGATATCCTGAGATGCATTGAAGAGTCACCATCCTCTATTTCACCATTTTCTCCCACCCACTGCTGTGTCGTTGGTGACTGTTCAGGAGACGTTCCCATAGCTCCCATGTCGAGAGGCTGTGGAATTTCGGCAGCCAACCAGTTTGGAGGCGCCCAACACATTTGCGAAGATTGTCGCATATACATAGAGGGCTCTGCTGCTGATTCTAGTTCTTGCAAGTGATCATTTAGCCTGCGAACAGCACTTTCTTCAGAAGTCGCTTCCGAAAAAGCACAAGTTCCGCGGAGCGACGACATACTATGCGGCCTTGTCATACCCATCTCGTTGTTGTTAAAAGATAGTCCAGAATCTTCATGGAGGTGATATGAGGCCACTGAATTGTTGCCAATGAATTCTGGTCGAGTAGCAGAAGGTGGTGGCGAGAGTGGTAAAGGTTCGCCATACGGCATACCAGCTCTATACTTGTCAAGTATTTGGTTTTGTGAAGGTATATCCTCTATTCCTGTCATTCTGTCGTGCGGCAAAGATTGCATGTGTTGAGAGGGGTGAGCCATCATTGTGTCTTCCAACTTCAGTCTGTCAAGAATGCTTGTTGATGATAGAAGTTGGGCAGACGGCCGACGGCGAAGGCGAGTCTGAAAATTCTTCTTGTCAACACCGGAAGGCTTTGAGGTTGAAGTAGACACAGCTACCTGGTCACGGGTGGTGATGGTGGCAAGGCTGGGAGGAGTAGACGTGTTGGTACTGGATACAGGTGTGGTACTGCTGGCCGTGGTTGTTGAGGATGACCTTGTCTGTGGAACAGAATAATAGTTTTGAGAATGTGGGAGTGAACACCGCAATGAATCGAGGCTGACAGAGGATTTGAGTAGTCGTTTTGACTGGCTGGTCAGTTCCTTATATTGGCCAACCGATCGATGTTGGATATTATGCGGGTTGCCCGATAAGGCTGGGCTTTTCAGTGTGATGGACGCTAGCCCTCCTCCTCCTTGAGCTGGAAAAGGTGGTGGTTGTGGAGCTAAAGGTGCCTCCGCCAGGCATCGCCAAGGACCTTCAGTCCTCCTTGCTTCGTGATTGTCAGCAAGGTTGCTACTAGGTGCAGGAGATCTGCTGTGGGCGCGGGAAGGAAGTTGGGATGATTTTGAATTCCTTGCATTTGAGTCCTGTGGTGGTAGTGCTGGCCAATGGCTTTCCATCTCCATCACCTCCTCGTCCAAGATTTCCTGGTCCCCTTCACCATGGACCTCCTCTAGTATCATATCGTCCATGCGACGGCGACCGCCAAGTACTACCACAGCTCTCCCTTCGATATCCACATTGCTACCGTTTACATGGCTCTTTTTGGACCTAGCAATGTGATTGGAATTGGAATCCGCCCCAAGCCCAATCATCGTTGTTGTGGTCTGCATTTGCTCGAAAATGCTACTAAAATGATTATGGTCAGGCAACTGGGCAGCGCTGGAACATTGGTAGAAGCTTTCGTAACCACAATCATCAATCCGGGTGTCACGGTCTCCGAGACCGGTTTGGGAATGGTCGTGGTAGTGCATAGTGGTGTGGGTGTGTGGGTGTGCTGGTGGTTGCTGTGGTGGTTGTGGTACTGGCAGTGATGCTGGTGGTATAGGTGTGGGTGGCATCCACATTATATTTGTATTATATTTTGTAAGTGTAGGTGTGTGTGAGTTGCCTAAAATGCTATTTTTTATTTTGTTTTTTATTTCATTTAGTTTTTTGGTTTCTTTTCCTTTCTTGTGGATGAAGTATTGTGAGGGAGCTTAAGTTGGGTTAGGACAACAAGTGGAAAAGATGAGAAAGAGGATCGGTTGGGCTGGGTTGTACTGTGTTGTGGATTGAACCAGCTCCTGATGTGGAGTACCTAACTATGTATCTGGATACCCTCCCTACCTGCTAGCAGGCTTCCGACACACGAGAAACACAGCAAAACTAGAGTACAGGAGCCGATATTGGACTACTGGGCCGCCCAAAATGGATGGATGGAAAGGTAGATTAGAGGCGGGGGCGAGATAACGAACTGCGCCGGTGAGAAACCAGAAGGCGTTTTAACACGGGTTACTAATTCGTATCGTTTGAAACTAGAGATGGGGGATAACGAGAAAGAATCGTAGCGAATGCGAGAGGGTATGGGGGTACGGCTTGCGGTATAACTAGGCGGATAGCTTATGACTATGGCAAGGGTGGGGGAGTGGAAGCCTGTGAGGATGTGATATGGAGACCGGCGTTCGAGCAAATTTTTTGCTCACTGGGCTTTCAAGTGGAAAAACAGAGCAGGGGAAATATACAAAAAGGCTTCGGGAGGACGAAGACAGCTGGGGTTTTATAATATCTACGGACGAAACCAGCACGAGAGCGCGAACAGTTCTGTTTGGTACCGTTCTCGATAGGCCAGCTGAAGGTCAAGTGATGGCCGGGGGGCGGCGATCCATGGCATGTAGGTGGTACCAGCCTCCTCCTTCATCTTTGCTCCCAGCTTTCTGCTCTGTTTACATCCGGTAAGAGGGGTTTTGTGTTCGTTTCATTTGTTTTTGTTTCGGGCCATTGTGTGCGCAAATATGAATGAATGTTTATTATCAGTGGTCGAGTGGTTTTGACCTACGTACGTATACCCATAGCCTTGTGGAAAACCTCGCCCCTTACCCTCCTCTACTTCTCTCCATCCCTTCTCAGGGTACGAATATACAAATATAAATACGAATATGGCATCGTCAAATAGATTCGTAAATGTCAAATTCTTCCTTCTCTATATCTCTTCATCTAGATCTAGACAGAACCTTTTCCGCGGACTAGGAGACGCTCTTGATTATTTTTTTTTTTCTTTTTCTTTTTTTTTTCTGTCAGTAAATAGCACATTCCAATTCCGCAATCAAAAAAAAAAAAAAAAAAAAAAAAAAAAAAAAAAAAAAAAAAAACCCTCTGGAATCGGTAGCCTGGGGCAACGCGGGGGTGCGGAGAGGGACAAGAGAGAAGGCGAAAGCAGCATTGCATGCCGACGGTTGGAGGGAGTTTAAGTGATTCTTGCTAGCTTGGGTGATAAGATTCAAGCGGTATGATTTTTAATATTTTTATTTTTTGTTTGTTTGGGAAAGAGAAGGGGGGGTGGGGAAGGGAGGAGACGAATCTGATGTTGAATATTTGTGGAGGCTTGGTTGTATGGAGGTAGGACTAAGGTATAGCTAGCTAAATGTTAGACTGCTACAGTACAGTAGTAAACAGTTAGTAGCCACCACCACCAAAATATGAGGCAGTATGTTTTCCTAAATGGGGCTAGGTAAAACTTGCTTACCTTACTTAACTTTGTTAAGACTGGCAAGGCATCCAAGGTCTTCGGGATTTGTGAGATGGATAAAGTTTACACTAAATTTAACTAACTAGCGAAGGAAGTGACCCAAGAGGTAACATTTACATGTACTGGGGGGTGAGTCTCGTAATCCATCCCCGGCGCTACTTTCCAGGCCTGTAACTAATCGATACGAGAATATTCTAATGCGTTCTGGCTCTAGATATATAACAAGTATATTGAAATAAAAAGCAGTGCACTCGAATACCAACTAGCTAACAATGACGCTTATAGCTATTTCTTAGGTAATGTAGATTGTATAGGAGAAGCAATTATACTCTAGATGTCTATATTTATGAAGCATTTATATAATACATTTGAAGTAAGCAGTGAATTATGTATGATGCAAGAAAATCTGTACCTGCAGCTTGCGCGCAGTGTTGAGTGGACCAAGTGAATTACTTACCTCCTAGTAGATACATTTAGTGCAAGGTTTCAATCTATAGGTAAGTACATCAAGCAACTTGAAGTAGACGAGTGCAGATCCTGACCTAGGTCTAGACGCTCGGTGGCCAAGTAGATATAACAGGTTTGGAAAAAAGTAATTGCTAATTTTGGTCTCGGAGTATCTGGTTTTTCAACAATATACATGCATGTTGAAATATATGTAATCAAGGTGCCATTTCTGTTGAGGTGGGACTAAATACTTTTTTCCTTACACTAGGTTGGTTAGATATTGTTGTGTCTGTTATGTGTCGATATATGTTCTACACTTCATTGGATCTGCTATCTCCATCGTTCCGCGGCCTTCAACGAAGGCAGATCTCCTACTTGATGTGACAAATCCAACGAGTCGCACAAGCATACTTATAATGGCAGAAACGCAATTATGCATGGCGCTAGTTAGAGTCGTACTAGCCATGCGGCTTCTTACTCATATTGTTCGCTGTCCATATCCGCCCGCTGGTGCCATCTTCCCCGCAGGACCTGATCAAAGATTCGGTATATATATGCACATATCTGACCAACATCGATACAACTTGGGGGGAGTATAAATACGGCTTGACGTCGGGTCGGGACCAATATCGTTATCGGTGGTGTATCGCACGCTGCAGGACCAAGGTCCCAAGGGGCGGGGACCGGGGATTAGATGGGTTAGGCCCGTAGCGCGAACGGGAAGGTAGTGGACGGCCTAGCACAGTATATGCAGCAATTTGGCCCGTTGCAGTGCGCCGCAGCGCTGCTTATTCGTATAACGAGGCGACGGTCGGGTTGCGGGGTTGTGTGGTGCAGGGGTAGATCTAGCAGAGCGGAAGAAGCGTGGCTGGCCCTAAGGATATGCGGTGCAGTAGGTACTTAAACTTCAGATGCTGAGCAGCAACAGGCATCCCATTCGCAGGTACGTATATATACATCTATCCTCGAGTGAGAACAGCGTAGGGTTGCTAATTTGACGTCGATATAAAAAGGGAACCTTGCTCTACTCCGTCTAAGCCTCTAAGTGTATTGCTGTCTAGTTGCTTTACACAGTTAGTGCCCCTGAACTATCACGGATCGACTGCTGTACGCTCGTCAAGTATAATTGGGGTGTTGGTCCTGGCCAACGCCTGAAGTGAGGGGACAACCTAGGCCTTGCCGCTGGGCACCTCCCTCGTTCGCCTCACCATAGCTGCTAATACATAGGCTTACATTACAAGTACAAATGCACCCCTATCCAAATTGTGCCCACGCATCTCCAGATTGCTAGGCTCCGTGTACTTATCATACACGGCTGCCGATATCGGAATTAGGGCTTGCGAGACCTCAGTTCCTCCTGCTGCTTCTCCCTACTTAATTCTCCTAAAATCTCCGAGTTTGTGCTGCAAGTCATCCTGCTCCGCAGGAAACGACATGTAGGACCTCGCCGATCATCAATGACGATCACTAACGGTGTTGGATCGGCATGGCACCCCGGTCATGAGATGCAGGACGGTACTGCCATAGCTCACAAGAACTATTAGAACGGGGCGCGCAGAAGTGCACAAGAAAATGATATATATCGTCTGTTCGGCGATGAGCGCCGCGATGTCAACTGTATACAGTGTATATAATATGCCAGTCTGCTCAATGCTCTACTGGTAGGACTACCTGACAGTCTTCGTGTGATGACGACTTAGATTTGAATACTAATCCATAATACTAGTATTGAGCTGAACACACTGAACACGGCAAGCATCCATGCCACGACGGCTAGATATCAGGGAGTTGTGTTAGGAGAGTCAACTAGAATTTTGCATGGTGTCTGCTAAGCGCATGATATAAACATTAGTACCGAATTTGAACAGGGAAACAGATTCTTCTCTGGGAGAAAATAAAAATAATGCGCATCCCGATTCTGAAAATTATCCTTTGAGCCCTAGCTGAGAGGTGGGTGAAAGTAAAAATGGAATGAAAGAAGCTTATAGTTTGTGCTCTAGATATGCATATGTGATGAGGCCTGTTTAGTCAAATTGAAGCCGAAAATTAATCTGTGCTATCTCAATTTGGGCCGACCTGGAGGAGCGGGGCTCGAGTCCTCAGCCGGGGCAACCAACCAGCATGTGCATAGAAGTTTGATTCAGGCACCGCACGGTGATATCAGCATCGACCTTATTGTCTGTGCATGCATCTATCTTTGAGTTGCCGTCTAGATCGACCACTCGATGTCTTGACTGCCGACACGCGAGGGCTGTAAGAAATCTTAACCCTAAAAGTGCTGAGCCATGCCTTTATTGGTATAGATAAGATCGATATATTGAACGGCATTGACTCACGAACGTTCACACTCAGCTGGAGGGAACCGTCAAGGTACTTGTGTATTCTGGATCACGAGATGTACAAGATTGAGTTTCTTCCCGCGATTTTTATGTTTTCGTGCCAAGAAACCTCTCTTCCAGTTACGCAGTAATTCTCAATCACAATATTCATTGTTCACCGCAGCACCAGATGTATATGTACTTGGAGTATGCGCACTGTAACTAGCAGTCGAGCTTCATTTGACCAGGAGAGAAGAACACCAATTTTAGGCCGGCTATCGGCATATCCCAGTGTCTCTCTACTTTGCGCACCGCGTCTTTCGTTTTATCAAATGTCCTACGATTCTGAGTACCTCGATCTCGCAGGCGGCCGACCGGGCAAGCTCTGGTTTGACAAACCTCCAAAAGTGTGTCTCACCTTGTGCGAAGTCCCAGCACATGACCAATCTCGATGCCCCAGAGTGGGCCCACGCCCACGATTGGTATACGTCCCCTCTGCTTTCTCGCCAGGTTTCAAGGCCTCAAGTAAATGGCAGACTAGATTAGATGCTGATGAAATAGTGCATTTAGCTATAGGGAACGCTAGACACCAGAAATGGGTTGAACTTACAAATGGTTGACGGCAGCAGCATGCAAGAGATGGGGTGTAGTAGCCAAAATGGGCTCCAACAAACTTTCGAAGCTCGTCATACAACTAATCCAGCACCTGACTTTGCCACTTGAGGAGTTCAAAGTTCCCTTAGTTCGACTATTTGGAAACATATGCACAATTAGAGTTACCGGACACAACTACTTTAACCTTTGGCTTATCAAGCTATATAGGCAGTGTCAAGACTGCATTAAGCATAAGACTTTGCAGTTATCAATTGGGCGCGGACGGCTTCTAACGGGACAAGTGAAAAAGACTTGAGGCCGGCGCGAGCGCGGTGTTGCCTGTTGTCGGTTTCAAATGATCGAGAGCACTCTGAACCTTAATGAGACGGCAGCTCGGCGAGGATTACAAAATGGGTACGTCAGGCGAGAAAAAATAGTTTTGTCATACTCAAGCTGTAAGTTTCTAAGTAAGTATGATGAATTGCTCATAAACAGAGAGAGTTAACTGATGATAATCAAACCACAAAACTGTGACCGCACGAGAAAGTATATCAGAGATTTGAACGAATTCTTCTTACCCTTGCATCTGCACAGAGAGCGTCATTTACTGTGATTTTCCGTGGCGTACCGGAACTCGAAGCTCATGCAATTTCGGATATCAGAATACGCTAGTAGCAATTTATATATATGCACGATCTAATTATAAGTGGAAAATCAAAAGAGGTGGAGGATGGGGGGTCCCTGCAGAGTAAATATCACTGGAACGTTACCTAAGCATGAGCAAGATGGTCACCTGGAAAGTCTCGATATTTCGACATCTAGCACAGCTTTGAATTTGAATTCGCTATCTTGAAAAGTGGGATAGTAGCAAAATGTCGTGAATTGTATATCAGCTTGATAGTCACCTGGCACAATTAAACATCAACATTACCAGCCTGACGAGATCACATCTTCTGCCACGCGGCAATGGCCAGCACGCTAGTAACACTGTTAGAGTTGTGCTTACTTTGCTTGAAATTACATTGACATTGCACTTGGGTTCACAAGATGTAGGTATCTCGATCGGGAGTTTTGAGTAGTAGTGCCATATTTCCATTCAGGATCGACTTCGCCAAGGTCCATGGTCTACACATGGCGAACATGAGCTGCAACCTTGCGTTTATCATACACACGCTCATGTCATGAGATACCAAGGCATACACAAGAGGTAAGTAGGCATTAACTGCACCCTCTACGCAAGTAGGTGGCACAACTCTAGGACATAGGTAAATACCGATGCTACCCTCGCCATCCTATCGCCGCAGATATTCACCCACAAATAGTTGTATTGCCCATAGTCATCTCTACAATGTAGTTGCTAAAAAAAGGCGCTCTCAACACGTATCACGAGTTTGACACCACGCCGAGTCTGCATTACCTCCTGCATCCTGCTTGATCATGCCCCATGCTTAACCTCAGGCACTCTGTATGTTACCACGTTTTCAGGGACGTGCGCAACCTTGCTATTTATCGTAACCAGCGCAGCTCGTCCATTTGCAGTGTTACTTCAAAACGTTTTCGTTAAAACGTTTCCCGGATATGTAAATACTTAGCTAGGTTGCGCTGGAAACGTTAGTTACTACTACTTATGTATGTTGACTAGGGTTGCAGACTTGGCAACGGGGGGTTGCAAGTCAAGACGACTTCCGATTTTGGAAGTCGAATGTTAGAAAGTTTTTGGATGAACTTGAAAATGTTTGGCTTTGTAGCCTTGTGCTGAATTATATTTATTTCAGACGGGGCCAATTGTTTACGCTAAGAATTTATCACATATGTAAGAATGCATATTTATAGTACTTTGTGATTCTCGTACCAGACTCAGTCTTAAACCAGACTTCCTTCTTGTATTCCAGGGCGTCGTAACATTGAAATGTACATCAAATAAAAAAAAAAAAAAAAAAAAAAATAACAAGGTCGGCCTAATGCAAGTCTCAGACCAAGGCCGTGCATGTAGGATACAAACACATGTCTTGAATTACTTATAACACATGCTTTTTTGAATTTAATTTATTACCAAGGTTGCAATGTGCATATAGGACTTTCGATACGCTCTCCATTGGCTCCCAGCCGTTAACGGCTCGCTTCAACAAGTCCTCTGTCGAGAAAAAATCAGGCAAAGGTGAATAAATGATACTCAACACGCGTCAACAAAGCGGCGGGGTCAATGATTAGTGATAATGATGGCGAGGCGAAAAGCACATGCACAGTTTAGCTACAGCGCACAAATCAATCGTATTTTCAGTATCTCTCAATCCATACCCAGGTAAAAAGCCAATCCACAGCTACCCCAAACTCAGGGCCCCTGTCTGCTGCACCTGCGCCAGGCAGCACTTCGTAGATAACGTATCGGCAAAGTCGTATTCTTAATAACTCTAAACCGCCAATCTGCGATTTGTATCGTAGAATCACAACTCGAATTCGAGTCGGCGAGGATGAATGGGGACAATCCATCACATCCTGCCTTCTTGGACCTTGAGCCTTGGGCCTTAATTCCCAATACAGTGCACCATCATTCCATCTTCGACCTAGCTCAACACAACCACAAAACGTGGCGTTCGGGGACAAAATGTGTTGGTAACCGTGACGTATCACCACCCTTTCCCGGTTCTGGACCCTCTAAGCCTTTCAACCCTCAGTACCTCGGCCGTTTGAATTTTGTCCTCTCTTCCTTGCTCTAACGTGTGCATCTCTATAGGCTCGGTCCACATTCCCATTGAAACTGTCCCAACTCCACGCATCAGGTCAAACCAAGCTTGCGCTGGGTCCCCGCCGTGAAGATCCAGGACAGGGAACAAAGAAAAAACACAAGAGGCAAAATTAGGTTATGGCATCTTTGTGGACTTTGGAAGGTGAGGTGGCGCAGAGAGGAGGGGCAAACGGTATTCGTAGATAGAGATGGACTTAGTATGTTATTGATTTTAGGTTACAGAGGAGTATGTTTGTTGAGGGGCTGTGTGAGAACCTAGTGGGGTAGAATAGACAGGTGAATGGAAGGTAGGGCTAGCGAAGACTGAGATGCCAGGGTATCAGGGAATGTCAAGGTTATGTTGAGTCGTTGAGGGAGCAGCCATACAGGGGTGATAGGCGAGGTGTATTCTTGATGCTGAATGAGGCTTGTAAAGGCTATTAGAAAGTGCCCACCCGTTCCGAGACAACTTGACATGACGAGAGAATGAAGCCAATATTGAAAAAAAAATTTCGAGTCTTAAGGTGCAGAGCAAGAGAAGGCTTGAGTTCAGACAGCCTAGCTCCAGCTGACTTGCTTGATCGTTCCAATTGGAGAAAAAGAAACTCTATTACAATGAATTAGGGTATGTGATCTTTTGTCCCGGTGAAGAGATGCCAACGAGATCAGATGATGAATGGCCTCGCAATACGTATCGACTTGAGGCATAGCTTGGTTTCATGAAACACGGATCATTGTGAGATTCATGGATGAAATGTTGGATACCGAATATACTATGTATACGAGCATAATTATTGCTATTGGCCTCCTCTCGCACCTCATGACTCAGTAATGTAGCTTTCCTGTTGGACCCTAGTGGAGGTATTGAAAAACAGGGCTTTATATGCAGCTGACTGCCGTGGTCAATCCCTCAATATTTTCTCCTGATTGAGAAGGTGGGTCCGGAAGTAACCTCTCTTGATCCTCAAGCAAAAAAACTTTATTCCCATATCTAATGTCGCGGCAGGCATGGTTGTTGGAATGCCGTAGGAGACGTATGTGTCATGGACTACCGTAGTTCTCCATCCCCATCCACCGATCTTCGTGGTTTCTCCTCGACCTGGTTTGCCGTGGCAATAACTTGGTAATCTCGTAAAAAATAGCCTCAACCACACCCACAACGCCACCAAAGTTATCAATTTGCAAGATTTTCTTTGTCAGTTTCCTCTAAACTCGCTTCTTGAAGGATACCCTAAGTGATTGAATGTAAACGAAAATGCAAAACCGTTTCTCTTGCCATGGCTTTCACGGACAGGTATCTATGATGGTCTCCGCAACTCCGAGAGGGCATGGCTCCATCTCAATTTGTTTCACTTGTTGGTTAGGGCTTTGATGTCCTCAGGATCGACTGTCTCTTCAATTATTCCTCCGCCTAAGCATCGCTCTCCCCACCACATAGCTGCACTCTGTCCGAGTGCCACTGCCCGCTGCGGTGACTCGAACATGATTTTCACATGGGAGGAGTGAAGGCAATGTTTAGCTTTATCATTGGCTGGAGAAGAACCTCTGTCTCTTTGATTAAGGCTAGGTGTGCGTAGGCTACTATCAAGGGACAGCTCGACGTTTATGACACGAATCGGCCTCTGGCGGTGCCGGAATTGAACAACAAGGGTGTTCTCCCAGGTCTCGTGATCATCTCTTGATGATGATCCGTCATTCAGCTGCTGTATTGCAAGTGCTTCCTGCGCAATCGACTTGCAATCTGTTCCAAGCCAATACCAATCCCGCACAATCATGCCAGAACTCCAGAGGCGACCATTACTCCATCCTCTAACGACCTCAATTTGATTCTTGTTAATGTTCTTACGTGACACATACCATCTTCCTTGGAACCGTTTATCCCCTTGGGGCAGGTTCAAATGTGCTTTTTCTCCAACAGTGGCAGTCCACAGGCCGTCATGCTTCCCTATCACGGTACCACATTCCAGAAGGACCCCTTCTTCATGAGCTTTCTGTCTCCACAACGCTCTCGGTGGTTCCCCGACTGTACTATTTTTTGGCCTTCCTTCTTGTTTGTCAAATTGTACCCCTTTAGGCGTAGGTAAGTCAGGTCCAACAACGACATCTCCTAGCTTTGGCTCTAGGAATTCGTTTAAGAAAAGCCGAAATCCAGCGGTGCCCTGTCCTCCACCGGGCTCAACGTAGCAAAGCCCCATACTCTCCTGCCGTTCCACAGCTCCAGGCTCCCACCCAGGAAGTGACCACCTCCGGGCGAGTTTGTAAACATCAGGCTTCGTGAACCCATAAGCTGATAGAGGAAACAGCAGTCGAGGGAGGCAAGCTGGGTCAATTGTAGATAAATAAAATGTCTGATCTTTATTTGGATCCATTGAGCGTAGAAGATGAGGGATAGTTCTCTCCATTTCTGGCTGGTTCGATGGATAACCGATGTGTGCGTAGTGCCCTGTAGCTAGCCACCACTTCCTCTTGCCCGTTACTTCCCTTTCCAGCCTCTTCAGTAAGCCCCCGAATTTCACCCATCTATTACACCCCACATCTGGGTTCGGCGTCCATCCCCTTTCGTACTCCTCAACCATAGGAACAAAAACCTCGTTCCAGTACTCCTTTTCAAAGTTCATGTACATTGGCTGCCGCAAGCCTAAGAACTTACAAAGTTCTTCTACCTGCCTAAATTCTCTCGTCGTGCATTTTTCCTGCTCTTTAGAGAGTTGCTTCTCAATTAAGTGGAACAGAGATGCCTTGTTTCGTGGTGGCCGTCGTTTTAAGGTAATGTCTTCGCGTGCAACATTTGCGGGATTCCAATTAACCATGTAGAGAGGGTATAGATTCTCTATCGGGTGCTCCATGGAAAGCAGTTTCGCAGTTACAGAGGAATCAATTCCAGAGGAGAGAGCAATGAAAACTGTAGTATGGCTGTCAATGGCTATTGAGCGCGATTTCAGGGTAAAGCCCAGCAAACCTTTGTCGTCGCGTTCGGGCTTCGGAGTGACATATTCGGAGCGCCGTGACGGGCCTGAGACCCATCGGCGAGCTTTGCTGTATGCTCTGATCCATAGGGTGGATTTGCAAAAGGCACTGTTGTGACATGCGCTGCCGATAAAGGTCATCTGTGTCCATAAAGTTGACAAGAGTGAAATTGAACCGCAAGGGTCCACAAAATTTTGAGGACCCGCGCATGCCAAGCCACGCGCGCAAGGAAAGGACGTCATAGGTAAAGGAAACACCATGGGGCTGGAGTATCGCCAAATTCAGCCTTGAATTACACATTCTTTCCAACATAACTTCATTATGACTCCCTTTATACGGCCCATGCGGATATCTTCGCCATTGAGCTCATTGTCCTCCACTTTCACAAGATATAGAACATCCTCACCGCTCCCCTTCCGCTCAATTTCAACACTTCCTGGCCATCCTCACATTGTAAGTTTGTATTCCCATACTCTTCAGCTCGACCTCAATTAACTAACTCCAACTTCTCTCCAGCAAATCCATCCCCACCCCACCATCCCTGACACTCACCTCCTTACTCTTCTGCCCGCAAAACCCGCTATCCCTATCCTTGCCCTTGGCACCACCTCTTCCCTCCCCCCAACCATAAATTCCTTTACCCCCAACCAAACCTTCCTCTCCATCCTCCACTCTGTCATATCAGAACACTGTACTTCCGACCCCTCAACCCAGCAATCTGTCACTGCCTTTGTTTCCTCCTCAACCCACTCTCTATTCCAACACAACCGCCGCGCAGCGCCGACAGGTGGTTGGGTGCATATTAGTGACGAGCGAAACCCGCCAGATTGGGGAAGAATACCAGACCCCGAGGATATTTTCGGGAGTGTGGAGGTGGACGCAAAGGGGAATATTAGGGAGGGTAGTTATCAGCCATGCCTGGGGTATAGGATATGGACTAGGAACGGAATGTAAGTGATCTCTATTACCGGGCAATTTATTACCTATCCTAAAGATACCCCCGCATCTCCCCCTTCTCCTGTACATTCACGATGGACAGCTCTCCAAGTAGCTAATCACACACAAACGTTAACTTCTCCATCCCTTTCTCTTACAATTAACACTATACAGAATGCAACTCTCTCCCTACCTCCGCGAGAAACTTGTGGAAAAACTCAAAGATGAAGAGCGCAAAATACAGATCGGTTCATCACGGTTCGCATCCTTATAAACACATAAACACACTAAACTATTCATCCGCTATCCTCACTCCTTCGCCTTCAAATACTCCTTCCGTCTATCCTCTAGAAGAAAAATGAGAAGGGAGAAAATTTCCGTTGTTTTTCGGGTTCTTCATCTGTACATATTGCACCGTACTCTATATTTATAGCTTCGATTTTAATTCATATCCCTCCTCTCATATCAACAACTCGGCGTCCCAACATCCGTTTGCCATCTCGTTCTCCTTTGAACCATAAAAAATCTAATATAAACAATTGAAAACGCAAAAAAAAAAAAAAAAAAAAAAAGAAGCCACCCTAGAGCTAACTTCCTGTACCACTTATGTAGACATGTGCCCGTTCTAGATAATTTTCCGTTTCATATCAACATCCGTAGCTCGTTCACCATATCCCGTATTTGTCTTTTTGGTTGGTTGAGTTAACTATAAAGTAGTAGCCGTAAATGATATGCGAAATGTCCTCATACTTTCCTCTACTTTATTCTCACGTCGAGCAAGTGTCTCGTCGTATGCAGATGCTTGAACTTGCATAGCATCAGCACTCCCGCTTTACTCTACCTCTTCCCTCCTGCAATCGCGGCTCCCGCGACTCCCGCAAGTTCGTACACCGCTTTGCTTGTCTTCACCACGTCCACGGGATACTTCCATGTCATGAACTTCGCCCATGCTGTTTGCCAGACCAGTATTAGCAATTGTATTTCTATAAATAACACACACACATATATATATATATATATATTAAAAGAAGAACGAATCCACTTACCCCAATACGCACACCTTCTCCCGACCCACTTTCCTAAGAATGGGACTAGGACCATGCTGGCAAGGAGTTCAAGCTCCTTCAGACTCTCGCGCCATTCACGCTCTGCTTCGTCTTCGGAGTCGTCGGGCTCGTCGGCGAACTCGATGTCGAGGCCGCTGACAGAGGGGTTGTCGATGGAGATATAGGAGGCAGTAACAGAGGAGGGGCGAGGGGGGCCATCGTGGGCAGTGGCTGTGGCGGTATCATGGCCGCCGTCGCCATGATGTTGATGGTGGTGGGGCAGCTGCGAGGAGGAAGCAGCACGTGAGGAGAATGAGGAATGCTCGGGACGGGGCACGAAGACGACGGATTCACCTAGGTCGGTGAATATGGATCGGGATTGGGCATCGCGGTCACCGTAGTCGTCGTGGGGTTCGGGGACAAGGACTCCGGAGTCGAAGATCTTGGGAGCAGAGGAGGAGGAGGAGGAATCCAGGCTGTCATGCGCCTGGGGGACGTGCTCGTAGGACTGCGATAGGGGCTCTTCTCCTGCCTCGGACGACATTGGCGACGGCTCCTTTTCTTCTTCCTTTGCGTCCTCTGCCACTTGCTCGGGCTCCTCCTCGGCTTGCGCTGGCTCTGGCTGCGACGGGGCAGTGTGCGGGGCAGCAGCCTCCGACTCGCTTTCAGCGTGCTGCTCTGCCGGCTGCTCCTCGCCGCCCGCAGCGATCTCTGCATATGATGCAGACAGAGACTCGGCAGCCCTCTCTGCGGATGCAGGCACGGGCTCCTCCTCGGCTTCAGACTCAGACCCAGATGATGGGGCGTGTTCGCCGGCTTCTTCTGCCTTAGCCTCTCCGACGCCCGCCTGCGCCTCCTCAGCAGCTGCGGAGACTTCGGCTGGGGCTCCCTCAGGGGCATCCTCATCGGCGGGGGACTCCTCAGCTGGCGGTTTCTCGGGGGCCGCCTCGCCAGTCGCAGCTCCCACTTGAGCCTCAGCTGCAGGCTCATCTTCAGGTCCCGCTCCCCTCTCTTCCTCACCACCTCCTTCATGCCTCCCCTCTGGCTCTGGTTCCGAACTAGACTCACCCTCCCTCTCCCCCTCCTTCTGCCCCTCCTCCTCCTCCACCTCCCCCTCCCCCGCCTGACTCGGCAATGGCGGAAACTCCTTGTCGGACTCCTGCCCCTCTTGCGGCACTACATGTGGTGACCCCGGCTGTGACGGTGTCGGATGCTCTATGATCGACATATCCATTGCCGATGTCTGCGACATAGAGAGAACGTCTGCAGTTGAATCGGAAAGATCAGTCCCAATTGTTGTGGTCTGTGGAGCTTCTTCTGCTGGTGCCTCTGGAGTGGACTCCTCTTGAGTCAGCTGTTCTCCCTCTTCTGTCGGTGAAGCTGCGCCCTCAGTTCCTTCGGTCTCGGGTGCAGGTTCTGCTGACGGCTCCTCGGCTGCTGTGCCTTCGGCCGGTGGCTCTTCTCCAGCTACCTGCTCTTCTTCCTCACTGCTGCTGCTTTCTTCCTTCGTAACTTCTTCCACAGATTCACCGTGGGCTTTCGCTTCGCCCTCTAAATTTGGTGTCTCCGCTTCCCCCCCCTCGGCATGCTGTTCCTCTGTAGACTCGGCATTATCCGCATCGACAGTCTCAATTCCCTCAGCCTTCTGCTCCTCTACTACTTCCTGCCCCCGCTCTTCCTTCTCCCCTTCTTCATTGCTACCTACATCGGCAGACTCCTCCTTATGTTCTTCTCCCTCACCGCTCCCCTCCTCACTTCCACTTGCACTGCTACTTGAGCTGCTACTCCCTTCCTCACTCTTGGACTCCCCGCCATGCTCCTCCCCTTCCTTTTCGGACCCTTCCCCACCCTCCTCCACCTTAGTCCATTCCCCCTCCGATGCCTGCTGCTCGGGAGCAACTAATGATACCCCTCCCCATTCCCCGCACCCTCTCCCTGGAACTCAACATACCCTTCAGAAGCCATACCTTCCTCCTCTTTTGCAACAGGGGTAGTCTCAGTCTCAATTGCAGGCTCGGCTTCTACCAGCTTGTCTAGCTGTCCAATGTGTTCCGGGACGGCCAGTGACGCAGCACCCCCCGCAGCACCGGCAATCGCAGCGGTAGCAGCGGTATCCGTTAAAGGTACTTCCTCGTCGGCTGATTCAATGACAGTATCCTCGGGATTTGTTCTTTGCTCAGCCTGGAATGTTTGTTTTATTTGCTGCGTCTCTTGCACTTCCTGTTGCTGTTGCTGTTGCTGTTGCTGCCGCTTTTTTTTTTTCCTTCGCTCTTGGATTTGGATTTGTGGTGTTGCATATTTGTACTGGGCTTTTTTTTTTTTTTAAATGCAATGCAGGTGATATCAACTTATGCTAATCTGACATATCAGTGTTTGCTTTTTTTACGATCTTAGCCAATTGTTTCGATCGATGAGGTATGCAGTGTGTGCTTGGTAAATTGGACTGCAGATAGGGACTATGCATTATGCAGACGAATTAAGAGCGCAATTGGTGAGTTTTACCTCCCACTGACTACGTTTTAAGTATGTCAACAGATTTTTTGTTCACAAAATCCTACACAGGGAGATGAATAACAAAGATAAATGAGGGGCTTGTTGAAGGTTGTGTCTTCTAGGTACGAACGAGGACATGTCATGAGGTACTGATCTCCGTGGCAACTTTGCTTCTACTCTGCAATTGGTCGAGGTCACGGGGTGGCCAGGTGGGGGGATAGGTGGGGGGAGATTTTAAGATTAGATTAGATTCGGTATGCTTTGCATGTTGCAGATGCTAGTGCCGAGACTGAGGATTAAGCGTCCGGAACACGGCATTTCAAAGGAGAAAACGATGTTGCCGCCGTATTCTATCTACTTAAGGTTTTGAGCAGTCCACTGCTTAACTGTGCAGCAGAGTACATTCTACTACTCGACTCGCAGTCGGCTAGCAAGCGATACCCTCAAACATGTAACTAGCGAAGTCTCCAACGCAACCGCCATCTCGATATCAATCTCAGAAGTTGAATTGCAATTCTTTGTTGAGAGCATTGATACCATTAACCGGGGCTATGATTCGTCTTGCTAGTGCAACCAGCCTGGAGCTCGAGCAAAAGAGACTAATCAACTCCTACTTAGAAGACCTTCGAATCTAAATAAGGTCTCCACATCTTCAGATGTGTGCAGAGTAACAAAAAGTATCCATTGATTTTTTCACATATTATGTAAATAGACATTACATGTAACTGAACACTACATTTACTTTCTGCAAGTTATCTACTTATGTCCTCTCTCTCTATATATATAGAGCTACATTAATAGTTAAGTAGGCACTTCCTCCTTCCAAGATGTGAAATTATGCCCTTCTAACCAGCACTCTCCAACGCCCACGGTAGGCCCCACCCGGGGGCGCGAAATGCATGGGAGGCCCTGCACACGCTTCGCACCGAGGGGAGGGGGCCTGTAGTGAAAAAAGCTTTTATACCACCTCCGCCAGCGTCCTCTCCAGTTCCTTCAAGGCCTTTCCAAATTCGCGTTTCACTAGCCACTTTTCCCGCTCCTCGTCATCCTCCCAATCTTCCTCCTCTTCATCCTCTTCTTCGAATTCGTCGTCAGTGTTATATTTCCTATTCTTGCTCATCCCCCAAATGGAATTATCACTCCTTCCCTCCTTCCCCTCCTCCTCCTCCTCCTCCTCCTCCTCCTCTTCTTCTTCTTCTTCTTCTTCTTCTTCTTCTTCTTCTTCTTCTTCCTCCTCCTCCGCCGCCTCGTCCTCCACCTCCACAACCTTTCCCTTGCCCTTCCCATCCGGGACCCGTAACAACGGTGCTACCGCGAACGGCGCAGCAGACGACTCTCCCACCATGCCCTCCTTCTCGCCCGTATCCAACCTATCCACCGTTCTCCCCGCCCAATCTCGCTCTTGCTCTGCCTCGTCTCCTCGTTGTGCTGGATATGCGGCTCCCACGTTTGCTTCATGTGGATCTTGGGCGGGTGCACGAGCGAGCTGTGTTTCCACGGCTTGGGCTCCGCGGAGCGCTTCTCAAGGCCAAGGTATGACTCGTCTTCTTTGAGCTGCTCAGCGTCGAGTTTATATACGCTTGGCGACGGCGGCGTGAGCGGGTGCTCGGACGACGAAAGCGGGACCGGGGAGAGTGAGAGCGGGGATTTAGTGTGCCTATTTGGGTTCTTGTTTGACGAGGGGATGCTCTGGTGGTCTGCGGCGGCGGGTGGATTAAGGGCAGAGTTGGCGAAGGATGAAGCATAGCGCTTGAGGAGAAGGTATGCGGCGTGGGACTCTTCTTCTTCGGAAGAGAAGGTTGGGAGGTAGGAGGGGTCCGGAGGGGAGCCGGCGTGTGGCAGACCAATGTCGCGGCCGAGCTCCCAAGTGCGTTTCAAGGAGATAGGTACGACTTTGTTTGATGGGGAGCACCTATCTCATCCAATTTCCTTCAATTAGGAGAGCAATCGTAAAAATGAACAGCTAGGAATAAGACGTACGTGGAAATCTCGTCATCATAACATGCATCACCGCATCTTTTCATTGCCCTCCCTTGACCTTGGCTGTCACTGTTCCCCGAAAGCACGGGGCATATTACCTCGTTATTATGACACACAAAATGCGCAGGGTCATAACGGATCGAGGATCTTTTGCAGTACTTTGTTGCAGGGCCTTGGGAGAGGGCGAGAGGGTCATAGGGAGTGACGGGGGCCGCATGCCCTGGGGGGAAGAGCGGGGAGGAGAAAGCGAGAACGGGGAGTGTGAAGACGAGGAAAAGGGAGGTGGAGGGCGTGATGGTCAGGGAGTACTTCATTTTGAGTAATAGTCAATGTAGATGCAACAGATGAAACGAAACCTGGCAAAGGAAGCATGGGAGGGGGAAACGGGATGGAGAGGGATGGGGGGTATATGTATGCTCGCTTACATTAATCTCGTCTAAATGGAAACTCTCAAGAAAGAAAAAGAAATCATTAAAAGGCATCCTATGCGGTTATAGCCGCACCTGTTAAGGTTACTTCTGAAGGTAGTATATGGTGTACAGAGGAAACGGAGTGTTGTTGATATATATCACGTGACATGGAGGTCGTTAAGCTCCGCCTGTGAGTATCTAACCGAAGGGAGGGATGCCGGGCTTCGCTAAGCTGATAAGCATTAGAGTTGCAGATAGGCTTGGCTTGGTGAAGGTTTTCATAGGAGAGGGGAAAATGGGAGTAAAATGAACAAAAGGAAAGAAAGCGAGTGCTGGGTATGAAAAGAGGGTATTGGACTTTATTTTCCAATTTAAGTCACCTTGAAAGATAGAACTCCCAACATTGTGCATTTATAAGCTGGCAGTTAGAATGAATTAGCACGCGCAGTTTGGGGTATATAGGCTGCAAGACTGGGTATATTCGACATGACAGGAGAAGAAACCACACTACGACAATCACAGTATCCCCATCCCGCGCAGTGCAATTGAGTTCCGTTACGATGAGTCTCTGCTAGATTTCGCCCTGTGCCTGGCTGCCGGGCATTGGCTAAACACGTTACAGATGTCGGAGTCAGAGTGACAGAAATTTGGTGGTTCAGAAGTCATGGCAGTTGTACTAGTATCGCTGTGCGACCATGCCACTAGAAGCACTACCGTGTCGCACACAGCCGCCTCAAGCAGGGGGGGGGGGGGGGGGGGGGGGGGGGACCGTTTGAGTAGCTCTATAATCGTGGCTTGTGGGTATCATATGGAGCGTGCTTGGTGGCAACCTAACAATGTAGAGTCTATGATATGAGGGGTATGATACTCACTTCGTAGTGCCCTCTCGTACCACCGCACAATACCACTCCTCGGCTGCGTCGAAATCTGCTTTGTCTGGGCGCATGGCGTGCAGGCTGTGTCGCTGATGGTGGTGGTGGTGGTGGTGGTGGTGGTGGTGGTAGTGCTGGTGCTGGTGCTGGTGCTGGTGCTGGTGCTGGTGCTGGTGCTGGTGGTGTCCCAGACTATGTACCCCAGCCAAACCACTTGCGGCTCCGGTGAGGCTTGGCGCAGCGCAGCACACTGCAGCATTTGGAGCAGCCGGCCGCCTGTTGGTGCTCGCCCGTTGCATTAGCATTGCAGCAGAGCCAGGGCCGGCGGCTATCTGTGGAGGCTGCTAAATGCGCGACTGCTGGTTTACCACTAGTGCTTGCCCCATACTTGAGCAGCACGATCAGCGGCAGCAGGGTGGACGATTGAGAGCCCCTTGCGGAGGCCGAGACCAAGCTTTCCCTAGGCGCGCCGGGGGGCCTGCTGGCTCTGCTATCGCTCTGCTATCGCCCCGCTATCGCCGGGCTGTGCTGTGCAGCCTCCTCGCTGGGCTTGCTGGGCTTGCTGGGCTTGCTGGGCTTGCTGGGCTTGCTAGGCTTGCTGGGCTTGCGCATGGCGGCACATCTCTGGCTGCTTAGAACTGGTCACCGTCCTTCTGGCTGATATGATAGGCACTCATCCGGCTACGTTTCTGTGTCACCTCACCGGCTGGTAAAGTGGCAAGGGTCCCCCTCCCCCCCCCCCCCCCCCCCCCCCCCCCCACCTCCCAACCAGTGAAGTCCAGCACCCGTGATATCTTTAGAACGCAGCCCACTGTCGCTGGCGCTGCTGAAAAGTCAGGCAAAGCCCATTTCTTTATTTCGTGTTTCTTGTCTTCTCTTCTGCTCACGCTGCTGTCCGTTGCGGAGACCCAGGAAGCAACTTGATTCTGTGGTGAGTCCAAAGTTCCTTCTCCTCATCCAACCCCCCCCTCTTCCCCAAATCCCCCTTGCACGAAGAAAAAGACAAGCGATATTAGTTGCCAGCAACAGGCCGTACGCGATGTTTTGCCCCTCGTGTCAGTAGACAACAGACAATTGGCTGCCTTGTGGCACTCTATCCCTCCATTCAGCTTGCAGCTGGGATGTTATATATATCTTGACTCACTTTGGCTGATTTTCCATCTGATCCTAGGATTCAATTCAATCTGCCATCCAAACAACCGCTTGTAACCTTACAGCCTCTGCCCAACCCCTCGGTGAACGAAAATAATGTCAGCACCACCAAATTATTCTGGAGGTGGGGGCTATTACCGTATGTTTCACCCCGCCCTTCATCCATCCGCCTATATCATGAGCGCGGGCGCCGCGTCGTGTATCCTTAGTTGGGGAATGCTAAAGAGATACCTACCATCTAGCACCCCCTGATCAAAAGGCGCCATACAGCCCAGGAGGCCCTCAACAGCCACAGCAGTTCTCGCCTCCTCCTCAACAGCAGCAGCAGTACGGACCACCTCCAGGACCGCCCCCAATGAACCAGCAGCCACAAGGCCAATACTATCCTCCTCCTCCTCAACCTCCTCCACCGCAGGGCCAGCCGCCACAGCAACAGCAGTATGGGCCTCCGCAATCGCAGCCCGGAACTCCTGGTTCCCAGAACATGGCAGTCCAACACAGATCCTCTATATCCCAACCCATACATAACCAAGCATACAATCCTAGTCCCCAAGGCCCCCCGCCCACACCACAGATGCAGCAGCAGCAGCAGCAGATTGGGGCCTCGAATGTCGTGTCAGATACACTGGGGACCTTCAATGGCGGGAGCTATCGGATTGACCACAGGGACTGCAACACTCTGTTGACGTTCCAGCTTGCGCATGGGTGCCCAGTATATGGAAAGCCCGGTAAGTAGCGTTGTCCATATTCGCTAGTCTAATCATCGCGGTCCTGCTAAATTTGTGCACAGGTGCCATGGTTGCTATGTCCGCGTCCGTCACTCTTAAAGGCTCCATGAAATTCTCCCTCAAGAAACTCGTCACTGGCGGTGAAATGGCTCAGTCGACCTTCACAGGCCCCGGTGAAGTTCTCCTCGCCCCTCCCGCCCTAGGAGATATTGTCCCGATTCGCCTTGATGGACAGCAGACATGGTCGCTAGGCAAAGATGGACATCTGGCGCATACGCAGGGCGTGCGGTGCGAGATGAAGAGTCAGTCGTTGGGGAAAGCGATGTTTTCGGGTGAGGGGTTGTTCGTGATCAAGGCGAGCGGACAGGGTGTGCTGTTTGTTACGAGCTTGGGGGCGATTATTCAAAAAAATGTAAGTTTTTTCCGTTCTTCCTGCGCGATGTGCAATTCCCATATCAGCTGGACGGTGTATTGACGATGTTGCGTGTCTTGTAGATGGCGCCTGGCGAACAATACATCGTCGACAACGACCATCTCGTCGCCTGGAACTGCAAGTACGCCATCGAACGGGTCGCCAGTGGAGGTCTCATTAGTAGTGTGATGGCGAACGAGGGTTTGGTGTGCAAGTTTACGGGTGCGAAATTATTTTAGATCTATCTCCCTCCCCATGAAATTCATGTACTTACTTAAATGTGTCGGTAAACAGGCCCCGGAACAGTCTTCATTCAAACACGTAATCCGACGGCATTCGGAGTGTGGATTGCTAGTCATATGGGTGGTGGACAGTAAGTGCACTTTTTTTCTTATGACATCTTCCTTCTGCCCTTGCCTTGCAAGCACTACATACACTTTGCATCGTGATGGTGTTATTTGATCTGTTTTAATTTTGGAATACCAACGTAATTTGTGAATTTTAGGAGGTAAATACCACCGCCGCTCCAATTAGACGCTACAAGCAGCCACCTCCCACATACGAATCAAAAGACGTTTTTCGGTTTCTATACTATCCTATTTACTTTGTCTCCCTCTCTAATCTACTTCATGTATTCAATCATGTCATGTCATCTACTTTCTTTCACCTACTCGTGCTAGCATGTGACCAGTTTTTGTCATCGGCGCTAAAATCCGGATCCTTCACCTTCCCTCGGCTCTTTTTGATTTTTCCTCTCCTATCTCCTTTATCTCTGGGCATCTACAAGTCATATTGCCCCATCTCTGTCTAATCAGATTCTGACTATTACGTCTCCTTCAGGTCTGGCGGCGGGTTGTTGGGTTAGAACGAGATTTAGGGGGCCTGAGGTGAATGACTAGGAAGGGATCTGAGCAGGATCGACAGGGACGCGTGTCCGACACGAGGCCAAGAATGGGAAGTGCAGACGGAGGGGACGAAGAGCCGAAGGATGTGGTTTGGCGGTTAATGTGGAATGTATGTGTAATATGGTAATTTGGAAATATGAAACGGGTTACCCCCGATACCTATGCATTGATTGATACCAGATGTATTTGACTTTCCGTTACAAAGGGATTATTTATATAGCCCTTGGGGCAAGTGAAACCTTCGCCGAATACGATGATCACGACGAATTTTTGCGAAGTGAGTCCTTGACACTCGATATGGATTGTTTCTATTTGAAAAATTTCTGGTAAAAAATGTTGATTGCGGGTTTTCTTGGTTTAATCCACCAACGTCAAGACCCCAAGGGGCTCGAGCACGCATTGGTTAACTTGTATGATTTTGACAAAATTTCAAGTGCTTTCTATTTTCGTTTACTTTTTCAACATACATACATACATATGTATGTCGCAAAAAACACAAGTGTTGGAAAAAAATAATTGTGAACGTTTTGACAGCAACTCCTTTGTTTTCAAAGAGAAGTCACCCAATTGACCTATCATAGTCTCCTGCCAACTAATATGATAAGTTGACGTATACCTGCAGGTAGGTAGGTAAGCCACATTAGTAGTACGCCAAGTCAAGGTTAAGTGAAATAAGTCTTTTTTTTTTTCATCTGAAAGCAAACATAGAAGATTACCATCGGGTTTTGTTAGTTACTTGTACGGTACACACGCAGAAAAGGGAAAGAAAAAAAAGAAAACAACCTATCCAATTTAAATTTTTTTTTTTTATATTATGTATTTTTTTTTTTACCCCTTCGAAATCTATATACATAACATGTAATGTACGCCAAATAGAACATGTAGTGTTGAACCTGAGATTTCCAGAACGCTTATGATAGTTGATATATATTCAGCACGAGAGACACGATGGAAACGTTGCCCCAAAATGGTTATTAATTACTGTACCCCATTAAACTCAACTCTCTCCTCCTTCCACCGAACACACACAGAGCCAGTCCCGCTCTTGCTTCCCTTCCGAGAGAAGAAGGGGCGGGAATGAAAAGTTAGAACAACGATGCTAGCTAGTTAGGTACACCAAAACTGTCCCAGTATATCTCTGTCGAAGATATATATATACATAGCATAATTCACAAAGTTCAATTTTTTCAAGTAACTTAGAATATATGATACCTCTTATATGCATTGACAAAACTCCAGAGTTTGCATCAGCCAGTGTTGAGAAGGAAAAAAAATATTTCTTCAGCCTTTTGTGTATAGGTATGATATCAAGCTAATTATAATACAGAGTATACCCAACACAAACCCAGATTCAAGTCCAATCTCCCTTCATCGCACTCCTATCCCTCCTCCATCCCTCCCAGGAGGTTCCTCCTTGCCCGTTTACTTTAGTTTAACCAGCGAACAATTCCCAACACGTCACACACATACACAAACTGGTCCATCAAGCAACAAATAGTCACAGCCAAATAGCTACTATTTTCATGCAACTGCGTTACTACCCATTGCCATTTCCAGCTCTTTGACAACACAATCAATCAACAACAAACACAACCGGGTAAGTAAAACAAAAGGGGGAAAACAAGCCTAAGAAAAAGTGCACAAAATGGAAGATATATATACCATAAAAATTTAGCAGAAAAACTTTGTTCGCAAACTGTGTATGAAAAACACAAAAAAAGGGCCATGATCGAAAAAAAAAAAAAAAAGCAAAACGGGAATGAAATTGGAATAGAAAGAAAAGCCAAACATTACCAACATGACTTAATGTGCATATATGCGTAACAAGCCAATGAAACAGAGAGAAAAGAAAAAATATGCAGATGCGTCTCTAGAACAAAAAGAAAACAACACCGCACACGCAAAAACCCATCAAACACAAATCGTAAGAAAAAAAACGTAAGAGTAACAAAAAACCTGCATGCAGCAACAAATCAATACTCCAAGCCCTCAACCCACTCACTCCTGCCCGCTTCCGCATCCAGTTTCCCTCCACCTCCTCCATGATGTCCACCATGTCCATGCCCATGATGTCCCCTTTTCCTTTCCTTCCATCCCCCTTTCCAGTTCCCACCACCACCGCCTCCTCCACCACCACCACCACCACCACCTCCGCCACCACCAGTGTTTCCACCTCCTTCTGCAGGAAACTTATCATCTCCCGCATGGCTATACCTGCACGAACTCTCCGTGCACTGCCCTTTGCCCCAGAACTTGCACAACTGATTCTTAGTCCCTCCACCACCTCCACCACCACTGTTATTATTCCCGTGGCCATGATTGCCGTGATTCCCATGGTCAAAGTTCTTGTTTTTCTTCTTCTTCCACTTGTCCTTCTTCCAGCCTTTCTCTCGCCCTCCTTCCCTTTTAATATTCTCTTCCTCGAACGGCGGTTCAACCCATCCAACTTGTTCTCTTAACCTTTCGCGAACATCCTTTCCACTGAGGTTACCCTCAGTCTTGGGTCGGTCATCTGTAATGGCAGGCTTGTTACTCTGACTGTCTGCTGGGGTCGGGCTTGCATTATTAACCCCCCATGCAGATGCAGCCGCAGCGGCAGCCGCAGCAGCATACTGACTCCATGCCAATGCGGGATTTATTTGCATACCTGGCGTACCAGATGGAATTTGAAGGCCGGGGAACGCGGCCAGTGCAGAGTTTGGCACTCCAGAGGTAGCACCATGTTGCTGTTGCTGACCAGTAAGAATGGCAATGAGATCTGAAACATTTGCCTGCGCTTGCGGATGCTGCTGCTGTGGTTGTTGCTGTGGTTGCTGCTGCTGGGTAAGTTGCATCCATATTTGCGAGAGATCTGGGACAGCATGCTGCTGGGTGGGTGGTTGAAGCTGAGGCTGTGGCTGTGGATGAGGTTGGGGTTGTTGTTGTGGCGCCTGATTAGCCGCATTGAGCGTCGACAGTATGGCCAATAAACTTGGCTGGGCCGCTTCGGGAAGGCTTGGCGGTGGTGGTGCAGGTGTTTGTGGCTGAGGCTGCACGGCTTGGCTCCCGTTGCTCAGCGCCTGAACCTGGGCCAGGATTGCCGCCAGAGAGTCCACGGGGGCAGGGGTCGGCTGCTGAACCTGCGGCTGCTGGATCTGGGTAAGTATCGATGATAGGTCAAATGCTGGCACAGGAGGCTGTTGCTGTTGCGGAACTAGTGGATTCTTTACCTGTACAACGGGATGATTAGCATTCGGTTCTACTCTTGAGGCATGTGTAGATTGACACGAGCGGGCGACAGAGCGAAGCAAGATGTCGGCATCGGATACCAGAACCGTGCAGACATCGCTCGTCGTCGGCGCTCGTAGCCAAGACACGGTGCTGGAAGGTTCAAACGTACATCTATCCTCAGGCTATCCGGTAGTGGGATCTCCTTCCAGTCCCCGCTTGACGCTCTATCAACTGGCTCCTCCGCGGGTTCTTCAGGAGATGGTGGTATTTCTCTAGTGGTCATGTACTGGACCGATAGGATTCCAGTTTCTCGTTTTGTTTGTATTTCGGCCTGCGCGCTTTCGATTGGTTTGCTACCGCCACGTCGTATGGACATGGTATTGGCGTCATAATCGGGCGATGAGTGGAGTTCAGCGAAATCAATGGCTATAATGTGACAGAATTCAAATACAGTGGGTCAAAAGTCAGTATACATTCTCTTTATAATTTTGGATGTCTTGTTCTATATCGATGGTGGCAGGTATTGGTTGTGATCTATAGGAAATCACTCTAATTTGATGTTTTGAAGACACACGGCATAACAGTTGCCAATGTTTCCCCACATCTCGCAAAACAAAGAGTTCTGAATATAGAGCTACGAGCAAATTTTTCGACGAAAAGCAACAGGGACTGGAATTTTGGGGTTATTAACTGACCTGATGGTTGATACCAGTCTATATAGATATCATCCTCCTCTTCTAACGCCTTCCTATTCTTCAAGGCAGCGAGAGCGTCTTTTCCTTCTTCCATGTCTAAACTTCGAGCATCACCAAAGACATGGCCTCTTCCATCTCCTCCGCCATAGTACTCGCCTATAGGCTCCAGGACTTGGAAGATGTTTATTTCTTCTAACACATTGTCGGGCTTCCAGCGAACGGTCTTCTTCTTTTTTCCCTTCTTAGTGAGCTCTTCTTCTTTCTCCGCTACCTTACCACCTTTAGCACGAAGAGCTGCCTCTTCTTCATCCTTCTTTTGCCGCTCACGCAGTTGATCAAATATACTGGCATAACCTTGTGCTTTAGGGGCTGGCACAGCCGGCCTATGAACGGCGTTAGCATTCGGATAAGAAATTCCTACTAAAAGAGCTACATACGTGGCAGGTTTTGACCCTGGTTGTGCGCGACCTGTCATTGACTTGAAAAACGAACTTGTCGTCGTAGTGGCAGGCTTTGGTTTGGCTAAGATACCAGGTGTACTGGTTACTGCAGCATTGACAGAAGCAACAGTGTTTGATGCCGCTGAAGTACTTGGAGATTTCACTTGAGCGATGGCTGCTGCTGGTTTCACATTGGTAATAGATGCACCAGGTTTCGCAGCTACCGACGGCTTTTTCACTGCACCATCTGCTTTTCCACCATTGTCTGCTTCATCTCTATTTCGCTTCACGCCAGCATTGGTAGCGGAGCTTGGTTTAGCAACCAAAGACTTGTCCGGTGAATCCACACCTTCCTCTGCGACATTTACTCCGTTTGGAGAATTTTGCTGCTCAAGTTTCTCAGCTTGAGTCAAAACCTGCTCAGCAAGCTCGGCTATGGTGGAGTAAGCCTTTTTACGCCTAAGAAATTCAATTGTTTTATGCAAAGCAGTTGCCTTTAGCTCCGTTGTTGACAAGTTCATTTGCTTAATTATCTTGATGCATAAAGGTAAAATAGGACTTGACTTGTCACTATTCCAGACTTGTGCAATCCATTGCTGTAATCGACCCGGAACTGTAATATTCTTTGCGAACCTAGATAACCTAATTAGTTAACTGTAACAATGCAAAAATTGACCGAACTGCTTACGTTCTGAATACTTCCGGAGAGCCCTCCTTAGAGGCTGTCCTTATTAATGCTAATCGTTTCTCCGAATCGGCCCCAGCATCCTGCATCAATTCCCAAAATTTCGAGGACAACTTCCCGGGATCCGATAAATCCGGGACTCGCATCAACCTGGTAACCTGCTCCTTCAATCTTTCAATAGGATCAGCTGGCAAAGGCTTCGCGGGTGTCTTTTTGACAGACGCTGCCTTTGCAGCCTTCTCGATTTTAGCACGCTTCATGGACGGTGAATCACCGCTAAGATCTATAGGGCTAGGTGGCAGAGCTTGCGATGACGTTCGCTTCTGGGATTTTGCGGGTTTGTTGCCAGCTTCCTCTATTTTCATCCTCCAGAAGTACTGTAAATTCTCTATTAAAAAAAATAAGATAGGTTGTTAGCGAATGAAATAAAGCGGCATGAATAAGACCATTATCATCAATGACGTACCTGTCCATTGTTCAGGGACATTTGACTCTGGTTCCACAGTACACCAGTAACATCCGGTAAGAAGATTCGAAGTTTGCGCAGGCTCCCCAGCAATAGTACCATCACTCAAAGGATTTTGAGCCGCAAAATTGGAGTCAGCAGCGCCCCATTTTTGGGATTGTTCGGTATTAGGTGCGATCAATGTTGTTCGATGAACAGGTGTAGAAGATATGCTGTTTTCTTGCAATGTGGCGGCAGATTGCTGTTGCGAAATATTCTGTAGTTGATTATTATCATTGGAGAATCCAGCAAGCCCATCCCACGTTAATGGGGGTTGATTATAGGAATGTTGACGCTGTGGTTGTTGCGGTTGCAACTGTGAAGGGGATATAGTTGAAGGCGATTGTCGCACGTGTTGCCTTAATTGCTGGGCAGCATAGGGATCTCCAAAATGTGGTTGTGTTTGTTGCGACAACGGCGACTGAATGGGAGCCTGTTGCGAATGGTTTTGACTTGAGAATTGGAGTTGATGGGGCTGCTGGGCGAACGTGAAAGCGTTTGCGTCAACCTGCGGAGCAAACGCGAACTCGTTTGAGTAGGCTGGTGACATTGTATATTTGAGTGCACCATCGCCGCCATATAAAAATTGGTGATGGGGAGTGAAGAACGACGTATGCTCTGGCCCAGCTGATGCGACTTCTGGCATGCCCTCAGGGAGTACAGCACCCCGAGCGTCCATTTCTCTCAGTGATTAACTAGATTATAACTAATGGCGTCGATCACTGTCTTCGCCAGCTATCGCGGCGGTCACTTCCTTGCACACCTAACTCTTGACGTTCCTTTTTTCTCTGGCGTTTGAGTTTCTCTATGCAGCACCGCTGTGCTAGAAGCAAATTCGCTTCTGCTGGCTTCTCTATAACTTGCGTGTGTTAACTTCTTTTTCCTTTTTCTCTGGCTGAGTGTGCTCCCAGGATGTCTCTGCTGTGCGCTTCTGCTTGCACAGGATAAGAGTAAGGAGTATTGAGGACTGGTCTCTATTCTCCCCTACGAGAGTGGTGGCAGGGGTGAGCACCGCAGCGATGCGTGAGGGGGAGGGGGGCGAGGGGAGGGGCGGGTGTGGGTAAGGGCTGTGGCAAGAAAACCAGCGGCCGACAGAGCAACCTGGCCCCTATACTCGTTTCGGCCGTGTGCCAGTGACTGCACGCGAGTGTAACTGTGATTGGTGCGGTGGGCGGGCTAGTCCAACGCAAGAACACCAGTCTGCCGCTAAGTGGCCCCACGTCCAGTAACCGACTCGCCGATCCGAGTCGGCCAAGAATTCTCTGACAAACTGCAACAAGGTGGACGGTCAAGACCAGCGCCGCAACAGAGAGGTAATTAAGTGCAAGGCGTAGGAGTGCGGGGGGCAACAACCCGCCCACGCAACGGAGCGTGCGCGTAGATGTGTGGGCAAAAAGGGAGCCTGATCCGTACTCGGATCGTTCTGTGCTTTGGACGGATGGTAGGTGGTGGGGGTGGCAACAGTTCTGCGTACCTTGCTCTCTTTCCTCGTACCGATAGATGTAAGCGACGACAAAAAATGCTATTGCGGTGAAATAGACTTAGAAGCGATCCCGTAAGGCAATAAAAGTGTCTCTCTGAACTTTACAGTCGACAATATGACCGTCTGTTTCGTCACTCTGGCCCCTCCTGTTCCGTGAAGATAGTTGGCCTCGCCTTTTGGCTTGCTTAAAAGACTTCACCCGGTGTAGTACTCTTACTCAAAGTCTTCGCCCCCGCTTCTCCGTAGAGAGAAATCAGAAAAAGAGCAGAGCAAGACCTCAACCAACACAGATAAAAAAGGTTGGTTAAATAAAATCAAGGAAACTCAAGAACCAGTAAAATGTTTAAAAGGACAATAAGCGACAAAAAGAAAAAGGATAGATTCCCTTTTCTAATGGTTTGTCTTGCTCTCTCTGCTTGACCACTCTCAAAATGTACGTTTGGGCCTCTTTTCGGGGGGTTGCAGCAAGCCCTGGGAAAGTGGGGAAACAATAAAAATAAACGAGCGGACTTCGAACCGTAAGAGTGAGAAGATTATAGGTAAATGGGGAAGAAAGATTTCACAGCTTTGGTGGATTGCTTGCTTGGGCTTTTGCTTACGCGTGTAGTAGTGTAAAGGCGGACAGAGACGAGTTCTTGGTCTTGATGTGAATGAGCTGGTTAAAAATGACGCTCTTCTTCAGACTGAGGCTCTGACTCTCTCTTGCCTTCTAAGCCCTTTTCTCTCCTCTTCTCAGCACACTTTTGGTGGGTGAGCGGAAGGGGATTAAGAAGCCTTTCCTTTCAAAGGGGAGCGATGCGTCACGTTGGGAGAACAGTGAATGATGGTGGAAGTGAGAGCGAGTTTGAGTGCAAGGACCGACCACCTTTAGCAAGGTGCTGCAAGGGTTAGGGTTGCGATCTCATTGGTGGCAATGGTGTGGTCTTGGCACCATAGCCAGCCCTATCATCAGACATAGCTGAGGGTAACATCTCAGGCCAGGCAAGTTGTTGCAGGTCGCATCTTGAAATAGATATTCCAGTAGAGCCTAGAACATTGTGCTCCCACATGAAGGTATTATTATACACATGAATTGCGTCTCAGTGATTTTCATATGGGATGGTGTATTGCCTGTGCGAGGCATTATTGCATCGGCTGCTGAAATGACCGATTGGCTAACAGCTCAACCCCGGCAGTATCGTGATTAAATGTGCATAAGATTAGATTAACTAGCCCGGAATTAACCCACATCACGCACTGCACGATCATAAGCTTTTCGGATGGTGGCAATCATGAGCTTTTGAATCCGACGTGTACCAGTTACTTGTGAATATCAAAGGTTCTGATTCAAGGTACAGGTGCGCTGGGTTACTTGTCAGTTTCCTGTGCGGGCAAGGCTGAAGAGTGCATAAGTACGGCGGTTCACACGAAAATAAATCCCAAGCCAACAGCTGAAGTGTGATGATATTGGAACTGGCTGCGCATGCCTCATAGACTCATAAAAATTGTAAGCAAGTGCCTGTACAATCAAAATCGTCTGTACAGGTAAGTCTTACACGCCTTCTGAAGTATGTAAGGCAAATTTGTGTAATAGTATTATATTGCACTTTAATCTTCATGTCCAGTACATATTTTCTACAGGAGATCGAGAGAGGTTTTATATTATGATATTCGGGTTTGCGCATAGGTATAACAGTAACAAAGTAAGCACTAATACAGATTAGTACTTATGAGAATGTGTCATTTTGTGTGTATAACTTTTTAGGGTGTGGAGGTTTGATGGGTGTTGAGGGTAATGTGTATAGAAAGGGTTCGAAGGTTTGAAGAGAATTGTTAGAGGGGAAGCATTGACAGGTTTGAAAGGTGTGGAGATATATCATGTCTCCACATGAAGTAAATGACAAGGGTAAGAATGAACGAAGCTAGACTAAAGAGGGAAAAAAATGCACGATTTGTATTGAATGGGGAGGAACGTATGGGAACGTAAGCGCAATGCAACTGGAATCAAGTTAGGTATGGGTTGGATGAAAGGTTTCATGGTGCTTATGCTCATAGTAGCCAATTCGTGTCCTCATCAAGTGGTCTCGTTGCATGAGTCTCCACCGAAGTATGGCTATGCGTACTATCCAGATTCTTTAAGTGTTTAAAATATGAGCTCGGAACGTCCCAAAAGCTTTGAAAATGCTGAGTTGGGGCATTCCTCTTTCAGGGTGCCGCAGCTGCTAGTTAGCATCGTCAAAAATGACATCATGTATCCAACATGGGTGAGATGCCAAATTTTATGGGCTCACACTCATTGCGGGCGATCTCCAGAAGACGAAAAGGGGGCCGTCAAAGCTTAATGTCAACCCATAGAAATAGTCGCTCGTGCCAACAAGCACTTGGTAAATAGAGCATCCAGACTAATCTAGATGAAAGAAATATGCAATGATAAGTGTTCCTTGAATTTACGTTTCGGCGGTTGGGTTCGCTAAGTAGTCTCGTGCCTAAAAGTAAGCTGCGGCCGACGAGAGGTAGCTTATGCGGGGTTGTGACTTCCATAAGGGCTGGTTTTGGATGGGATTTTAGGTGGAAGATGCAGTACTTTAGCACAGCCATACACCTCTCAGCAGCGATGTTTGGTTGCTTCGCACCTCCGGGGGGGGGGGGGGGGGGGGGGGGGGGGGTGGGAATCCTTGCTGCCAGTAGTTACATAAGGGTTGGAAATGAAGATCTGAGATGATGTTTCGGAAATCGGGATGTCTCGAAGGCGGTCAGTCTGTTTCTATATCCGATGTGCCTGATCTACATTATTGTTGTACTAGTACGTGGAATGAAGGAGGGAAGGGAAGGGAGGGAAGGGGATGGCCATTGGCTGAGTGTGATTCTTCTCCTAGTCTGGTTTGCTTCTCCGGTTCCTTCGCAAGAGTTCATAACTGGATATCGAACGGGGAGCCAGGATCTCTTGCTTGGTCTCTAATGTTTATAACCTTACTCGTGCTCAATTGCACCCTTGCGGTCCGGCTGTGAGAATGACGTGCCCCGTTGCCAACTGCCACTGTATGTCTGCTGTGCCTCACACGTCAAGTCTAGTGGTTCGATGTACAGGGAAGGAGAGCACGCAGCCCGCGATCAGGATCCTTGCTGCTCGCAAAGCCGAATAAGCCTGGAAGGGCCATCCTTTGGCAGACTGCTGCTATGCCATTTGCCCTTGGGGTTTAATTACAAGTACTTACTGTACCCGCTGCTTGGGGACATATCGAGGCGCAGCTCTTGGGCTTGGTGCTTTTACCGTACCGTGTCGGATTCTTGTTAGTGACCATTGCCACGCCCAGCGCAGCAGGAACTGGGACTCGGGCTGGCACAGACCGCCGGCCGAGGCCAGAGCTTACCTAGTGCGTACCGCCCGCGCGCCCGCACACCCCGATCCTCCGTCCGTCGCAGAGCCCGCTCCTCGAATCCAGCAACCGGAGCCGGCGAGGCGTGCTGCCCCTACTCTCTCTCCGCCCCGTGTCGACACATACCCCCTCCCCCGTGCCTAGCCCCCCCCCCACAGCAGCTGCTGCGGAAGGTCCTGGCAGTCGGTAACTTCCGCACCGTTTCTCCTGCCCCCTTCCCCTCGACTCCCCCCCCCCCCCCACACACACACACACACACCACACTCACAACTCAATCCCGACTGTCCCATACCTATTCGAAATTGAAATCAAGAAGACAGGAACAGCCCACCACTACGCTCCCTGCCCTGCCAACAAACTTGGAGAGGGATGGCAAGCTTGCTTTCCTACCTGCCGGACGACATTGCAACTGCACCGCGTCGAAAGAAATCGCTGGAGAAGGAGCAGGAGGAGGATGAAGCAGGCAAATACAACCATGACTACGACAGTAGCTACTCCGATACCGACGAGGAGTCTGCTGAGACACCCATAGCACCACCCGGCGGCGTCAAGCATCTCCTGGACCCGAAGGCAATCCGGACGTATTCCAGCCCGCAGCCGCTCACTCTCTCCCTTCCTAGCAGCAACCTGAATATCGATGGCAAGTTTCAGTCTCAGGAGCAGGGCCAGCAGCAGCAAAAGTACCTTGCATACTCGCCGGCATATGTCCCTGTGGAGCTGAATAAGAGGAAGAGCGGCAGCAGCTTAAGGGTGAGGGATCCAGATGAATTACCGCAGCTGCACGATAGTATCCCCGACAATGGAGAGTCCAGCTTGTCTAAGAAGGAGGGCAAGAGACGAAGCAACGAAAACTCGCACGCTGAACTTAAAAATGAGAGACAATTTAGGTTGAGCAAGGGGGAGCCAATTATTCATAGACCGCAAGCAGGGCCTCTGCAGCTTGCGCCGTTGCTAAACACATCCGGCGTCGTAGACAGTAGTGAAGGTGAACCATCCAGCTCAGCACGACCTTCTGCAACTTTTGGAAACAGAGTCTCTGCAGTTATTGGCCCATCTCCGAATTATGCACGACAATCCCTGGACTATTCAACTGGCGAGGAAACAGAGACGCCCACAATAGGAAGGCGTGGATTTTTCTCAAAATTGAAAGCAATTGGACATAATGCTGCACATGGAAGAAATCTCTCTGGTTGGACGGTAGATTCTCTAGACGAGCCAACTACTGCGGGAGCAGATAACGAGGATGATGAAGAAAGGAGGGCTCGGAGGAGGTCATTCAGTCCTAGTCGGGAACGTGAATCAAGAACTGCACCAACCACGCCGCGCTCTGGCGTGAAACGGCGTGCTACAATGACAGATATACCGGAAGAAGGACTGGAAAAACGGAGACCTTCTAGCTCACATGCTCGATTTGGAGGAGCAGGCTCTGCAAGGCGTTTTCCTGGCTTAGATTACTTCAGCAGAGCTCAGGAGAACGACGCACAATCGCCCGGAGAGGGATCATCATCATTTGCAGGATGGCGAGCATTGAAGGCTAATCTAAAGCTGACTATGGGAAGGATGAAGAAGGAGGATTCGAAGGTCGACAAGGAGAAATCTGCGGAGCTCATGGCAGAACTGAGCGCCGGTACTCCTGCAGTTGCTATGCTAGCTAGCATGTTCCAAAGGGATGAACACGGTAATAAGCGTATCCCCGTGTTACTCGAACAGCTCAAAGTCAAGATTGTCGATTCGAAACCTCCTGCCAAAGGTGCCTCTCGATATCATATTGTGTTTAAGATTGAGCTAGAATATGGGTCTGGATTGACGAGGATGCATTGGACTATCCATCGAGAATTCCGTGATTTTGTTAATCTGCATACAAGGTACAAGGTTGCAGATATAAGCAATACGACTTTTAGTGGAAGAGGGGAACATAAGTTGCCAAAGTTTCCTAGGACTACCATTCCGTATTTGAGGGGGGTCAGAGGCCTTGGGTCAGATGATGACGACGCGGACGCGGAGCAGAGTGCGCCGGAGGATGCAAGGAGCCCAGATACCCCTAGGACTGTGGGCTTGCCGACTCCTGGCCAGAGTACTACCCTTCCTGATGACGCACAGAAGCAGCTTGCGGGACCGAGTGCACCTCCGCAGACTCCAAAGTCATCAAGAATACCTTTCTTAAGGAAGCACACACCAGGAACCCCAACGGACCCTTCGGGCGGCATTCCAGAAGTCGGGGCTGGGTTAGCTGCTGCTGGCATTGGTACTCTTGTTAGTGCCATTGGTGGTGGTAGTAGTGCTATTGCGCCATTAACTAGCAGAAGGGATACATTTGCCATTCGCCAGCGTCACAAACTTGAAGAGTATCTTCAGGGACTGATTCGCATAATGATATTCCGCCCTGACTCTAATCGCCTGTGCAAGTTTCTGGAACTCTCTGCTCTCGGTGTCAGACTGGCTGCAGAGAACTCGTATCATGGAAAGGAGGGATACTTGATCATCAGATCAGCAAAAGGTAGCGATTTTAGGAAGGGCTGGACACCAGCTGCGGTTGCGAATCGACATCGACCTAAGTGGTTCCTAGTTCGCCATTCTTATATCGTCTGCGTGGACTCTCCGGAGGAAATGAATATTTACGATGTCTTCCTTGTTGATAATTATTTTGAGGTGGATGCGAAGAAATTCTTGGGTAGATCAGCGAAGGACGCTACGCCGTCATCGGCTGCTGGCGGTGCACCTGCGCCGGCTCAGCATCATTCATTGCGTATCAAGAATGCAGAGAGGACAGTAAAATTGCTCGCGAAGCATGAAAGGCAACTACAGCAGTTTTATGAGAGTATCACGTTTATGAAGGAGAATACGCCATGGGCGAAACATAATCGACTTGGGTCGTATGCTCCGGTGAGGAGAAATGTGTTTGCACAATGGCTGGTTGATGGAAGAGATTATATGTGGAATGTCAGTAGAGCTATTTCAATGGCAAAGGATGTCATCTACATTCATGACTGGTGGCTGAGTCCAGAGCTGGTGAGTTAAACTCACATATTAAGATGCGCGCAATTCAAAGCTAACATAAGTGTTTAGTATCTACGTCGTCCTGCAGCCGTATCCCAAAAATGGAGATTAGATAGGCTATTGCAAAAGAAAGCCCAGGAGGGAGTCAAAATTTTTGTCATAGTGTACAGGAATATTGGCGCAGCAATCCCCATCGACTCATCTTACACAAAGTACTCCCTTTTAGATCTTCATCCAAACGTCTTCGTGCAGAGATCTCCAAATCAGATTCGGCAAAATACATTCTTCTGGGCGCACCATGAGAAGATTCTTGTTGTCGATCACGTGGTTGCATTCGTGGGCGGTATCGATCTCTGCTTTGGACGATGGGATACCCCACAGCACAGTCTTCGGGATGATCGGCCCACTGGCTTCGAGGATACGTCGGCGAGCCAGGATCCTGACAGTTTTCAGCTTTGGCCAGGAAAGGATTATTCTAACCCCCGTGTACAGGACTTTTACGCTCTGGACAAACCTTACGAAGAGATGTATGACCGTTGCAAAGTGCCTCGAATGCCATGGCACGATATCTCCATGCAATTGGTTGGTCAGCCTGCGCGTGATCTTACGAGGCATTTCGTGCAACGGTGGAACTACTTACTCCGCCAGCGGAAACCGTCCAGGCCTACACCACTACTTCTTCCTCCGCCCGACTTTACAGAAGAAGAACTGCAGGCTTTGGGAATTGAGGGCACCTGCGAAATTCAGATTCTGCGCTCATCGTGCGCTTGGTCTATGGGGACACCATATGTTGTTGAACATAGCATTCTGAACGCGTACTTGAAAGCGATCGAGACGAGTGATCACTTTGTTTACATTGAGAATCAGTTCTTTATTACGTCATGCGAGTGGGAGGGGACAAAGATTGAAAACTCAATTGGTGATGCACTGGTACAGAGGATCATCAGGGCAAATAAGAACGATGAGGATTGGAGAGCCATTATTATTATTCCGCTAATGCCTGGGTTCCAAAACTCTGTGGACAGTCAAGATGGTACGAGTATCAGGCTTATTATGCAATGTCAATATCGTAGTATTTCGCGTGGAGATAGCTCGATTTTCGGGAAGCTGAGAGCGCAAGGAATCGATCCGGAGGATTTCATACAATTCTACGGGCTCCGCAATTGGGGAAAAATTGGACCCGAGGATGCGCTGGTCACGGAGCAGCTGTATATCCATGCCAAATGCATGGTCGTGGACGACAGGATTGCAATTATTGGCTCGGCAAATATCAATGAGAGGAGCATGTTGGGAAATAGGGACTCAGAGGTGGCAGCGATTGTGAGAGATACGGATACGATTATGTCAACAATGGCGGGGAAGCCGTATCGCGTGAACAAGTTTGCGCATACATTGAGATTGAGGTTGATGAGGGAGCATTTGGGCATGGATGTGGATGAGATTATGGCAGAGGAGAGAAGGCAGGAGATGGAGGCATTCAGAACAGAGGAAGAGATGAGCCAGCGGTCATCAAATGCGGCGGGGTCCCAGTATTCGAGAGATGAGTACGCAGATGGACAGCCGCCGTATAGGGATGGTGCGGGGGATGCAGAGTATGAGACGGGCGAGGAAAGGACGCCGAGGGCGAGCACGTTCACTCCGGGTGGTACGAATACGCCCACGACTGCGAAGGATGAGGCAGTTCTGCGAGCGGAGGCGTTGTTGAGCTTTAATCACGATGTGGATTGGGAACAGGAAAATAGCCCGCATACGAAATCGCGGAAGAAGGAAAGCCAGGATACCCGCGTCAGCGGAAACCCGCAGCACAAAGCCGACGTCAAAGGCGAAGGCGCAGACAACATGAACAAGAAAGATGAAGCACGGAGGCGGAAGGAGAAGGCCCGATTCTCACTTAGGGGCAAGAAGGACGAGAAAGGAAAGTCTAAGGCATCCAAATTCACGAGGAATAGTTTACCTCCGTGGGAGACGAGAAGCCAGACAAGTATATCTCATTCAAACCATGTTGCGAGCCCGCCCGGGACGTCGTCTGGGGGCCCGAACCCTGGAGGTAGGCCGAGGGCAGATACAAGCACAACGAGATCGTCAAGTATAGTGACAGACGCAGCGTCGGAGCCTTTGGGTAACGACGAGTTGCCTCCTGCCCCGGGGACGGGGAGGAGGAATTCGGCGGACCTGGGGTTGCCACTGCCGTCACAGCTGCCGCCATTACCCAAGACGAACGATTTTGATATTGGTGGGCCCACGTTGCACCGCCCAAGTACGTCGAGCGCGGCAACAAGGGAGAATATTCTCCCAGATATGGTGATTCCGCAGGTGCATCCGGACATGTTTATCGATCCGCTCAACGATTCGTTCTTTCTTGATGTCTGGCACGCCTGCGCGGTTAACAACACCAAAATCTTCAGGGATGTCTTCAGGTGCATGCCGGATAACGAGGTCAAGACGTGGAAAGAATACAAAGAATATGCGGCGTACCAGGAGAAATTTGCGCAGAGCATGACGGGGGACAAGGGCAAGAGAAAGCAGTCGGAGGCTGCCGGGAAAAATGGACCACCCGGGACAAGCGCGAGTTCAACGGCTCCGGTGGGAATGTTTGGCTCAATTGGGGAGACGCTGAATGAGAAGGCAGGAGGGCACTTGAACGTGCATGTACTGGGATTCGGAGCGGAGAATTCGGCTCAAGGACCAGCAAGAGAAGGGGTAGAGGGCGCTGGGGAGAGGGAGAAAGGTGGAGAGGACAAGGGCGATTTGTCGCCGACGAACACTACCGGAAACAATAACTGGGGGAGCTTTAATCGTAGAGATAACCTGTCATTCGTCGAGTCGCAGAAACCGGGATCCCCTAACTCGCAGGAATCAATTTCCACAACAGGAAATAGCATGCATCCCCCGCCTTCCAGAGGGACAACACACTCCCGCGAGACGCGTAACAACCCCTTCAATGCCGCCAATAACAACAGCAATGACGGCCGTCCCTTCTCATCTTACACCGCCAATCCGGACGGGAATGCCTCTGGTTTGTCTGTCCAGCCATCGGTGAGACGGAGGAGGAGGAATACGAGGAGCAGTAGACGGGAGTTCCACGCCTCAGACGACACATTGGATAGGGATACTGCGGAGGCGATGCTTGAGAAGGTGCAGGGACATTTGGTGGTTTGGCCGTACGATTGGCTCATCAAGGCGGAGGATGCGGGAAATTTGTTGTACAGCATTGATCAGCTGGCGCCGATTGAGATTTAGTGAGTTTCCCCTTGGATTTTGTTTACTTGTCACGGAAAGACGAGAGCTAACGTGTGGTATGTAGTAATTGATCGAAGCGTGTATACCTTGGGGTTATGCATAGGTGTTTGGGGGGAGGGGTGTATGCAAGATAAGTTGTTTGCAGAAATTGCCTAATAACAATCTACCTTCTTCACCTCTTTTTATTCTTGCATCTCTGTTTCTGTTTTGTGTTTACAAAGTTGTGTGAATGTTTCTGATGTATTTTTGCCTTGAACTTTTCTTATGAGCACTTTTTTTTTTTATTTTTCTTAGTTTATTCTTCGTATTTTCTTAATTAACTTGTCTGCCCTTTTCTTTTTTTTTCTTTTTTTTTTCCTTTTGTAATTTTACATCATGTTTTCGTTATTAGTACTGTGCATTTTATTTTATTTTATTTTATTTTATTTTATTTAGTTCTTTTTTAATTACTTGTGACCCCTCGCACAAAAGATGCTTGATAGTTGTAGGTACATGATAGTAGACAGGTTTTATGCGAACCCTGAAATTTGCGAGTAACTTGATTAGTAATCATACCAAAACCCTGAATGTGTAGTAGTATCTCTATGTTCAGGAAATTTAAAGCTGTCCACTACTAATACTGCTTACTTAATTGTGCTCTATTTGGTGATGGGGATTTGTTTGAATCTGTGCTGGGGATTCAGGGTAATGAGTTTTTTCGCGAAAGAAACTGCCCTGCTTGGTGACAAAATATAAAGTGGGCAAGTTCTTTGTGTTATCAGGAAATGACGACCCGATTAGGCAGTCAATTATGCATTACCTATCGAGATAACTATATAGTTCATTGCATAATATCATACTTATATTTCCTGGTCAATTTTTATCTGGGACTCAAAATCCTATAATCCTATCATTTCAGTATATAACATGAGAAGTCTTTACTCTTTGTACTGACACTCATATATGTAAGACTTGTTCCCCCTGGCAAATTCTCTGCATTGGCTGTCATTAAAGCAGCGGGAAGGGCTCAAATTCGACGGGAGTCACGTCCCGCTTTTTAGTTGCATTCTTGATATCATCCATGCGTCCCAATAAACTGCCGTTCAGGGCACTTGGGGTCTAAATTCATTCTTCTTCTCCCAGGAAATTATACAGCATCGTGGCAAGATTTGTCCTCATGTTTTGCCTGAGTTTATCCTGACCTGCGGCTTCCCTTCTCGAGCAGCTTTAAAGCATGCAACTCCCATAGGTAATAAAAATTCTGATGGCTCCCCTCTATGACATGATTTGTCCCTAAAGTGGCATTGTACTTCTTAATGTATACAACGCACAAGACGCGTAAAGACGCTGTAAACAGGGGTTGAGCGGCTCAAGGGACTATCATATGATGGAAACACAGAAGAACACGGCACGGAGACACTGAGACACAGGGGTCACGGATCTGACCCCAGAACACTAACTAATGAGAACATCATATGCAACGAGAACCAGTGTTTGTACCCATGCCGTTTGTGGTTTGCTCTATGCATGCCATTTCATGTATTCCTCCGTTTACTCTATGCACCTATCCCCCCTGCAACAGCGCAAATGTCAAGGCCCTCCCTAACGGGTCGCATGATACCAGACATCAGTTTGTTCTCTTGCTCACGGGCGTATGCGAAAAGTGTCTAGATACCTCTATTGGCAGTTTCGGTGTTCCCCGGGGAGGTTAGGAAGCCGAAAGGACGTCATGTAGCTTAATGGTGACATTAAAGAGGAATTGAAAAGGCGAGATATTATTCTTATTTTTTGCATCTAGGCTTTTAGCTGGCTTAAACCGTTCCAGGGGATGGACTCAAGCACGACCATGCTTTCCCGTCAATGCTCGTTCATACCAACCTTTACTGAGGCTCACTAAGGTTAGTCTCGTGATGCTGACTAAGGTATGCAAAAAAACAATGAGTGCATTTGATCATGCAAGCCGGGTGCAATTACTGATTTTGTGGCTCTTGCATAAGTACGGGGTGCTGCCTGCTTGAGGTACCATTGGTTCAATGTTGCCAAGCCGCGGCGGCCTGAGCTTGCGTTGCATCAATTTGCAGCGAGTGTCGTGCAAGCTCCGCCCCACTTCCCCTCGTTGAAAAAGCGATCACCATCAGTGAGCACCACCACTCCATACCAGTTATACCACAGCCTTTACCGATAAAGAAATGCCACGAGCGGTGAAAGGTACCTCAATCCAACTAGGCAACCGACTGAGCTAATTTCTCTTTCAACAAATTGCACTCAGGTGCCCTGGTGGAATGGTCAGTAACATCAGGAACCACCTGCATAGAAATTTCGGTGTTGCTAAGCTCGCTTTCTAAAACAGTGATCCATCTATCAAGGCCATCATTCTGAAAATTGATGGAGACCACAATGATTTTATAATTGAGGTGCGATCATTCCATGTCAACGAGATAACCGTGTGGGCGCAGTAAGGCTCACACATTGCAAGGAGTTTATACAGGACTTGGATGATCATACTCTGCTGATAAAGGAAACCAAGATCCCAGAGCTCAAGAGAAGACTTGAACCGGTACGTTCATTTGCCTTGGCAACCCATCTAAGCTCGCGGCTGTCGCCTAGCGTTACAACCACATACTTGAAGCGCTAACAGTCGCCCTCTTGCAGATCCTTGAAGATACCCAAACAATCCCTGAGGACGAGGACTCTGAGTAAAACGGCGGCACCCACACTGCTGGCCTGACGAGTCCAACGCCACACTATAAATAATCAATCTTACATAGGTGCGGGCCTCGGTGGGTTGTCTTTACGCAAAATTGTTTATTCTCTATTTCTTATTATTTCAATCTAAATTTGCTTCCTTGGAATGTGAATGTTCTCAAAACGCAATTGAGGCTTACATTCGTGGTTGTCTCAAACTACCTTACATGCGTGACGGAGGCCTGCATACATCGGGCCTGACTGGCCTAAGGCCTCCCTGCGGCTACAGTGCAAACCCTCAAAAACTTTCCATCTTGTTGCAAGCGCGAACATTTAATTGAACTCAGCCAATAGTCGTTTGTATCCCAATGCAGAAAACAGGAAGGCTTATCATACCAAATGGGAACTGAAGTCTATACTGAGTCCTCATTCGTCTCCTTCAAAATGGAACCTTGGCAGGCACAATTGCTTCTTCTTGTGGGTTCTCACATGGCGGGCCTTATTTTTTTGGGAGATAAACTCAATTTGACCTTCTTTCTTGTGAATCTTTGCCTCTCATAAGTAAACTGTATTGTTCTATCTATAAATACCTCTTTAGCCCACTTCATGTTGCCGTTTGGTTTCACTCCAGTTCGTCCACCAGTACAGATTCTTGACTTGATTCCAGAGTCACCTCCAGCATTACCTCGATCACGCTCAAGTCAGGCACCACCACAAGCGGAAACACAAACATCGTACATACTACCCTTATACCAATCTCCATCAACACAACAAAAGAAAATGCCTTTCATTAGCCAGCCGAATGGCAACAATGTCAATCCCTTAGATTCAAGGGAGAAATCACATCTCTTTGATATTATAGACAAGTTCAGGGAACTGGGGATACAAGAGGATATACCCCTGCCACAGGTAATTCAACTACCTACAATTACTCTAAGATTAGCCATTCTCATGAGCTGCGATTTACCAAGAATTGAAACTGACAGTGACATCTCCATTAGCTCGTCGTCGTTGGCGACCAAAGTTCTGGCAAGTCCTCGCTTCTCGAGGGATTAACCGGCCTTCCCTTTCCAGTAGCAGGAACAATCTGTACTCGCTTTGCTACGCAAATTGTGTTCAGAAGAACTTCACCGGGAGAAGAAGAGAGGATTAGGATTACAATTATTCCATCTAAGAATTGTACTGAGGAACAGAAGGAAGCGTTACGTGAGTTTTCGCAAGATGTGGAGACGTTGGATGCAGATGAGTTTAAGGACCTTGTTGAGAAGGTATTTTGTTTCCATTCTTATCCTCCATGTATAGCTATTAAAGAAATGGCCATTAATTCGATCCTGGGTTTTATTACAGGCCTCCTCAGCAATGGGCCTCCCAAAGCCAGGTGAACTTCGTGAAACGAAAAGCGGGCCACGCTTTTCAAAGGATGTTTTGAGGATTGAGCTTTCAGGCCCGAACCACACCCATTTCAGCGTTGTAGATGTTCCGGGGATATTCCAGGCTGCCACTGTCCTTCAATCAGAAGAGGATATTGGATTGATTGAGTCACTTGTCAAAGAATATATTGAAGATCGCCGGACAATCATCCTGTATGTCCCCTACATTTCTTCACAAACTACTTGCTATTGAACTCGAAGCTAATACAACCTCTTGATGACATGAAGAGCGGTTGCCTCTTCACTACACGAAACTGCAAACCAGAAGGTGTTCCACCTTGCCAAACAAGCAGACCAATCAGGCTCACGCACCCTCGGTATCTTAACGAAACCAGACGCTGTCCAACGTGGTGATGAACAACGTGTGATCGATGTAGCACGGAATAACGTAACCAAGCTCCATCATGGTTGGTTCGTGGTGCGGAACCGCTCAACCCAGGACATTGCAGATGGTGTAACTCTGAAGCAACGCAATGCCAATGAAGCTGCCTTCTTCAACCAGCCCCCTTGGAAAACTCTCCCAGCGGACCGTGTCGGGATCCGCGCTTTGGAGAAGTTCCTCAAGGCACTACTCAATGACCATGTACGCCGGGAGTTCCCCATCCTATTGCGAGAGATGGATGGTCTTATCACCGATGCCGAGAGTGAGCTTGAGGGAATGGGGCCACCCAGGGAGACCCCAGACGAGCAACGGCAGATTCTGACACGCCTTGCGGGCGAATTTAATAAGATAGCGAACAACGCAATTTTAGGGCACTATCGGGATGCCTTTTTCACAACGGCCAATCTGGAATCGAAAACCAGGCTCCGCATGCGTGTTGTGATGTCAAACGAGAAGTTTGCTGAAAAAGTTATGCTAGAAGGACACCAGCGTGCTTTTGACGATATCATGGACAAAAACGAAAGTGATCCATCTACGGAACAACTCATTAACGATTCAGAGTCGATATATTATAATATCAAGCAAATCCATTCAGAATCCAGAGGCACAGAGCTTCCTGGAATGGTCAATCCCATCGTAGTACAGAATCTCTTCAATTGGCAAAGTAAGTCATGGGATGAACTGGCAAAAGAGTACCTCGAGGAGGTAACAACAACCGTGGACTTGTTTGTCAACACACTGCTCAAGCATGTTTGCCCGGATAAAGACCTGGAACAGCGGATCCACATGAGACTGGAGCAGAGGGTGAAGAAAGGGTATGTCGATGCTGAGGAGGAGCTGAAAAAGATTTTGAAGTCAGAGAGGGATGGTGTTTTGTTGACACTGGATGAAGGGTACGTGGCAGAGTTGCAAAAGGCGAGGAATCAGAGGATTCTACTGGCGTTGAAGGGTGTCGATTTGAACATTGCCAACGAACATGGTGAGGGTAAATTGGATGTCCTGAAGAGAATATTGTCGGCGGTCTCACCCAGCAACGAGGTACAGACCGTGAATGACATTCACGACATTTTGAAGGCATACTACCATATTGCACAGAAACGGTTCGTGGATACCGTCGTGGCGCAGGTGGTCGAGAGACACTTTCTGGCAAAGAAGGACGCACCGGCAAAGTGCTTTAGTCCTGAGTGGGTTGCAAGTTTGGGGGCGCAGGAGTTGCAGGGGATTGCAGGCGAGGATAGTGATGTGAGCGCCAGAAGGACGCAGCTGATGGAGAATTTGGAGAAATGGAGGGCAGCGAGGAAGGTTGCCGCGGGGTGGTAAGTAGTGTTTATGGAAATGAGGCGAGAGTTGTGATGTGTGTAGGTTTTTGGATAGAATGGGTACAAGATTGGGTGGGGCAGATTCTTGAGAGATTGAATGGTATTGTATTGGAATGGATTGGATTGGACTGGATTGTATTTGTTTTGATTTGATTTGCTTTGCTTTGCTTTGCTTTGCTTTGATTTGAGATGATTTGCTTTGCTTTGATTTATTTGATTTGATTGTATCGTATTGGACTGGATTGCACTTGGTTGGATTGCCTTGGATTGAATTGAATTGGACTGAGTTGAATTGTATCGAGTTTGGTGTGCTGAGAGTTACCCTCAATCTACTTGATATTTTACGCTTATATCCACGCATCGTGTGCTCCTCCTCACTCACTCAACTTATTCACCTCACCCACTCACTCTCATTAACGTTTTCTTAAGTACAGTTGTATGCATACACAAAAAGCCGATATAGATATAATCTCAATGATCCTTCATAATATTCTAGATTGTGAAAAAAGACATGTGAATCTTATCAATTACCCCCTCCTCCGTCTTTCTCATTGTACAATCTCACACAAGTCAAAAGTAAGGCTATATTACTTCTTCGTTCGTTTTTTCGTATAATAAACTCACCAAAAAAACCCCATCAAAAAAATAAATAAATCTATCGGATATCAACAACTCACCCACCGCCCAGTGGCAAACAAACCAACCCTCTCATCACTAAAAAATGCTCGGCAACCCCCTCCACCTCCCCTCCCTCCTCATGTCCCAATAACCCCCTCCTTCGCCCGCCTCCTCACGCGTCTTGATCCTCCACACCTCCTCATCCGCGTACTCCCTCACCTTCACGAACCACCGCGGCTGCCACGTCTCGCCACGCTCCTCCATCTCCTTCCTCTTCACCCTCTGCTTCTCCTCCAACTCGCGCTTCTTCTCCTCCGCCTCGTCGACCCGCCCTTCCTCCACCATGCGCTGGTCCGGGCGCAGCCGGCTGTCCGTCGCTGGCAGTTTGCCCTGCTCGAGCGTCGTGATCTCGTTCAGCTGCGCGGCAAACACAGTGTACCCGTAGCGCACCGTCGGCTGGTCCACCAGCGGGCCCGCGCACCAGATCTTGCGCACAAGCGTGCTCGACTCGTCCGTGTACATGCACAAGTCGGAGGTCCACTTGCCCAGGACCGTGTACGGGAACTGGTTCCCGTCGCGGTCGTACGCGATGATATCAACCTCCTCGCTGCGCCCAGAGAACATTCCCTTGACTTTGAACGTCACCACGGCCTTCTCGCCCGTCCGCTCGCAGTGCACAGTCATGGTGCCCACGGGCTCAACGTACTTTTCTCCCGCGATGATGTTACGCAGGAAGGAGGTCGCAATCATATACGAATACAGCTCTTGTCCTTCCTTCGTGTTCAGCAAGATCCTTACGCGCCCGCTCGTGTTCAACTCCGCAGACTTGCCCCAGAACTTTTGCGTGGGCATCGGACTCTGCGAAAAACTCCACCTCTCCGCATCCGCGTGGCATGCCATGATGACCGGCCTATGGCTGACCTTCTCCGCCAGGAACCTCCACCCTTTATCCTCCCTCACAAGCTCATATGTCTCCCCCAGCATCGGATTAAATGGCTTCCTGATTGCCCTTTCCTTCATCCGCGCGTTAGAAAACCCGCTCACCGCAAACGCAGCAATGTGGAGAATCCGCTCTCCATTCTCCCTCGGCAGGGACGCTGCGGCGTCAAGGAGCTCCGAATACTCCAGTTGCTCTGCCAGACGTTGGACAAGCGACGTCGGCTCGTTCGCCGACACTGGCATTGCGATAGTCGATAAGTCCTTTCCGACATTCTTTCTCAAAAATCCAATTAAACTCGGGGGTGTCACAGTCGACGCCAACACTGTCGTTCGTCTCTTTACTGGTTCTGCCAACGGCAACGGCCAGAGGTCCTTCGGGCCCTGCGATACTTGCACCTGCGTGTCCACAGCCTGGAATTTCCCTCTTCCATCCGCAGCACCTTTTCCATGTAAACTCTCATCTTCGTCACTATCTCCGCTGTCGTCGTCTGACAGCTCCCCACTGGTACCCACCTCCTTCCCAGCATCCTTTTCGTCACTTTCCCCTTCACCCTCACCATCATCACTGTCATTCAGTACCCCGACCCTCCCACCTTCTCCTTCATCCGCATCAAAAAACTCCTCTGAAGCCGTACTTTCAAAGCTCGCTCGGCTGGCCACAACCGGTGTCGACACAAACTCACTTTTCCTATGCAACCACCTTCTGTGCTTGTTCTCCGCAATCAGCGTAGAGAAATCTGACACCACTGAATCCAAGTCTGTGAGCAAGGCCTTCAAATTTGCCGATATGTCGTCGTGCCCGATATTAGTTGTCGGTAATGCAGGCCCCGCCCCTGTTGCAACCGCATTCATTGCTGGTGCAACAACCAACGAGGCAAGCCCTTTCGCAGTCCCTGGAGGCTGCCCATGCCCAGCACTCCCCGGATGCAGCGTTGCAGCTGGCGACCCCGGTGCCTGACTCCCGCCTGCCTTCCTCTTCCAAAACGGCCTCCTGTCAGGTGTACTCGGCGTCGCTGGCGTGGCTGGTGTGGCTGGCGTGGCCGGCGTATTCGGCGACAGCAAATAGTCCACAGAAGTCGCAGATTCATTCCCTGCAGTCGGCGTTGGCAGCCCAGTTGGCAGCCCATCCGTCTTTATCGTGATCTGGGGAGTTGTCGCCAGCCTCCTTACTGCATCTCTTACCCCCGCGACCCGTCCCACCAACGCCTCGACCGCTGCCCACCCCCTATCCTCCGCAACCTGATGACCACTAGCCACCGCAGCCACGTCCAGGCGGTCTGAATCTTTCCTCCCTTCCTCCCCAGGCATCTGCGTAGTCTGCTTATGCGCCTGCTCTGCAGCCGTTTCAAGCGCCTTCTTCCAGCCCTCCCAATCCTGCTGCGTCAGCGCTCGAAGATGCCACACTTCTGCCCCAGAATCAATACAAATCTCCCTATCCTTCTCATTTACGCTGATAGCGGCCAAGCTCAGAGGAATGGCGCCTCGTAAAGCCGAGGACTCCCTGTTCATGTAGTAACTCAACGTGGATGTGGTAAAGTCCAAAGAAAAGTAACGCCGTGCGAACCCTTGATGCCGTTTCCTCTTGCGCTTCTTGAGTGTGCCCGTGTAGAAGCCTTTGGCCATCTCTGACTTGATTGAAGATGCGGAACCTTCGGCATGGTTGAAAGAGTCGACAGAGGCCCGGGAGGCGCCGGCTTTGGGGCTGGTGGACTTTTGTTGGGCGGTGGTGGAGATGACACTAGGGCTGTTGCTGGCAGCGATGGAATCTTGGTGGTGTTGGTGATGGCTTGCGGGAGGTGGGTTGTTGCTTGGGTAGGTTAATAATATGACTGTGACTATTTTGGAGAGCTGTTTAGAGAATGTATTATCGAAAACCTGTAGACACAGTATTTTGTTAGTATCAGTTCATGGAAAACAAAACAGGCTCGGAGACCAACCAAAGCAAACATCCCCCCTTGCCCCGTCACATGATAGGTGCCAGTTGTGACTTTCTCCGCCTCGCACTTCCCATGCCAATAGACGTCTAGCAACCCAACAGCATGCAGCTTCTCAATGCAATCCCCTTCATATTTACTCTCCACCGTCGTCGTTTTTGGGCCTCGAGAGCTGCTAGGCCTCTGTATATTATCGCTTTTGTTAGGCTGCAAGCTAGTGTCGTTGCCTGGGTGCTTGAAGATTCCAAAGTTCCTTTTGCGTGTCAGCTAGCGAAAATCGAATTATAGATGATCCACTCGCCCGCGAAAGCCGGAACTCGGGGAGGGGGTGCACAATGTGCTGTTAAGAGAAAGAGAGATAGGAGACAAGAGGGAAAATACGAACAGTGATTTCTTGTGCGGCTTGATACTCCATGAGATTGTGTAATTTGGTGCGCAATTCACCCATCTGATAAGATAGGACTGTGTTTGCGCAGGTCAGCTATTCAACCATCTTCAGAATTGGGTGGAGGTGGTGCGGACGCACTTTGCTATGAATCTCTAACTGCTCCATGGCCGCCATAGTTGCAGTTGCTGTGGACGCTGCTGCTGATCTCTTTTTTCTGTCGAGCCTAACTACCTTCCTTTTTAATGATTATTCACTCAATTCCCGTCTCGGACTCGGACAAGTTCCAATTAGCCCCTGAAAATCCCGTCTCTGTGTGTATGCCCTTTGGGCCCCTCCAATCCGCAGTATTCGCCCGTGCTGTCTTATACTGTACGAAACAAAAGTCGACTCAGGGTGGGGTGATTGACAGACAAGCCCGATTGACAGTACAGTCGTTAGGGAGTAACAGTCGTAAAGTTGAGGGCTATGTGCAAATGCGATTTTCCCAACAGCAGTCGGATATATAAACTTCCAGGTTTGGGAGGATGGCTGGGAAGGACGAATGGTTGGTTCCAAGGCCACTCGCTTGGGGCAGGCTGAGCACTCGGTTCGTAGGATTTGATTCGTCGAGGCTGAGCTCTCGGATGCTTTGAGCTCGCAGCAAGTTACCGGTTACTTGTAGCTCAACCACGCAGCAATTGTAATTTGTTTACCCCACGCCACAACCGCAGGGTTTCGGTCAAGGGTGCAACTTGACAGTATGGATGTAGATGTTCTGCTACAGTGATGTACTGTGCTTGTACACCGGGTACGTACTCCCAAACACAGTGAACGATATTCATATAAAGAAAAGGAGAAAAAGGCAAGGCTCAGCACAAATGCCCTCCGTGCAGATGATGCAATTCTAGATGTTGCTGAGAAGATGGAACAGCATGAGTAAATAAACGAAGGGAATTGGGCCCGAGGGGGGGGGGGGAAATAGTTCCGCAGAGCCACAAGCAGCCAGGTGAGCTGACCGACCGAGCGAGGCCAGGTCGATCAAAGCCGAGTGCAGCCCTTGCTGGCTGTGTCGTCGTCTAGCTGCTTGTGGGTGAGTGGGTGGGCTTGCGGCTGTGGAGGAGGGGGAGGGGGAGAGGAGGGGAGGGGGAGGGGGAGGGGGGGGGTGGATGAGATGCCGGCCAGGCAGCACAGGCACGAAAGCGGCAGCAGCAAGCCTCACCCCCTCGCTCATGCAGCCCGCCCCGCCCCCGGCCCGGATGACGCCGAAGCGCGCAGGGGGGCAGTTGGAGGGAGCGATTCGCATGGACGGGGCGGGGCCTCGGCGTGCTCGAGTACCGCTGGTACTAGTATCATAGGGCCCGGCATTCGGCGGAGCGGCGGAGCATCGGAGCAGCAGTGCAGCCGGCCAGACAATAGTCCGCACCCGCTGACGCCTCCGTGTACTGAGAGCCCGAACCCGAAGCTTGTCTCCGTCGCTCCCCTGCGCCTATGTCTACATCGTGTCACTGCCTGCAAAAATACAGCTGCCTGACCGCCTTCTTTACCATCCCTTCCCATCCCTTCCCATCCCTTCTTCGAGCAAACAGTAATCTTGGCTGCATATCCGCTGTATTTGATGCAGTAACGCCGCCGCCGTGCTCGTACTCGTACTCGTACTCGTACATTTTGACGTGCGTCACTCACCCCGCCAGACACAACGCATCACCTGTCACGCCTACATGCTGTATCAATCGAGTCATACTTGACGTACGATTTGCAATGTTCCGGCTTGTACCCTGTCTGTTTACTAAGCATCGCATGTAAATCTGTAAAATTTGTTCTACGGCTAAAGCCTGGCGCCTCTGGGTTCTTGACTCATATTCACAGCGTAGCCAACTCAATGCTCCCACCCCCACCCTCCTTGCAAATTACAAGGTTCACAAAACACATTGGAGCAAAACCAAAAAGAAACAAATCTGCAAAAAGATTCGATCACACCAGGAGTCGAACCTGGAATCTCCTGATTACTGATTACAAGTAATAATCGTAGTCAGGCGCCTTGACCATTGGGCCATGCGACCATTTTTTAAATTAATGAAATTTGGCTTTGTATGTACATCTCAAACCGTCTCTGCAAAGTACACCGTGTTTATTCCCAATGAAGTAGTATGTACCCTTTCGGGCGGGGCAGAAGATCCCGGCCAGGACATAAAGTTGTACTGAGTGAGGGTAACAGAAGGGTCCAAAGCTGGCCACTCGAAAACGGACGCTGGATATCATCATGCCTAATCTAACGCACAAAATCTCATCCCTCATGATTTGCAAATACTACCTATACTTATCAAAGTAAAAATCTGAATTTTAATGTTACCAAATGAAGTTGAAACTCAGAAATAAATCCCCGCAAAAGAAGACCCGAAAAGCAGGAGCAATCTCAATCAATTAGCAAAACCCCGGTTTAAAGAGTCCTCATAAACATGCATGGCCTTTTTCTTCCCTTATATTATCGCTGGCATGTTCAGAGTTGGTGTAGAGTTCTATATGTTTTGCCATCTTGCTCAATTACAATCTTGAAGCCATACATCTTTCCCGACTTACCTCAGTATCATCTCTATTATTTCCATCTAAACAAAAAGAACCTAGAATCCACCATCACAAAAAATTCTTCCAGAATTACATTGGATATCCTATGGCTCCCAACCTACCTGGAATCAAGACTACCAGCTCATATACCTATCCATTCCGTTCACCACCGTAGTCCACTGCGATACACCCAATGACACTATCCGTTGAATCATCCGCACATCAGAGTTTCTATCTGCGTGACTTTAACTCCAAAGGCGAACCAGCAACGCTCTCGCCGAGTACGGTCAAGTTATCCACCGCACCCAGGTCGATCTTCATCCTATTTTGATACACAATATGGGACAACAATACACCATATACGCCGCCCGTACTACCAGAAGCTGACAGCGTTCATCCGAACGCTCCATCCCTGACTGACTCACCACAACGGGAATCACAGTCCTAAACCTTCACCCCCCCCCCTTCCCTAACCCACCTCCAATCTGCTCTCGACGTCTTATCCACTGCATCTCACTCGATCTCTCGCTCTTTGCGAGACAGTCAGCGTCGGAGAAGTTTACTTTGGCAGCATAGGCTGCGAAGAGGATTGATCGGTTACAGACTGCGCAATTTTGCCGATCTTGAGGAAGATTGAGGAGCGAGACATATGGGATGAGCTGGAGGGTGGATATGAGAAGAAATAGGAGAAGGTAAGTGTGTATTATAAGAGGGGACGGGGAAAGGAAACAGGTGAAAAGGGTGTATGCGAGGGAGGAGACTCAGGCAGGTGAGCGTACGCAGCTGGGAGGGGGAGGGAAAGGGAGAGGGAGACGAAGAGGGAAGGGAGCGAAAGAAAGAGGAGGGGAAGCAGAGACTGGAGGAGGTGGAAGCGAAGGCGGAGAAGGTGTACACAGAGGAGAAGAAAGAAAAGGTTGGTGGTGAGGTGGTGTCTGCGGTTCAGGGTAAGTGGGAGCTTGTAGTTTGAAGGGTAAAGCAAGAAATGCGAAAAAAGTAGATATTGCTATTGAGACTAATATTGCTACTACTACGGACAGCTCGTGAGTTGCCAGGCATTATTTGATTTTGGTGATGATGTGATGACAATATACACCTCTTAGTTTCGCAATTTTTTTAATACAAGTCTCGATAATGGAGTCCATTCGATCAGCTGAGGCTTCAGCGAACGGATGAAGATAACATAGTAAGAATTTGAAAATCGTGCTTGGAGTACAAACGATGCAGAAAATACGCCCAAAAGAATTGATGATATATAAAATATTCATGCTTTCATTCAATTCCATCGAATGCCTCCCTACTCACTCCCCTTTGTTTGATAAAATGAGGCCCCAAAAATCTACACATCTACAACTTCTCAAATCTCGGCTTCCTCCTCTGTAGCGTCGCTCCCACAGCCTCGCGCACGTCACCCGCCAAAATCGCCGGCGCATTCCACACCTGCGTGTACCGCAGTCCGTCCGTCATGGGCCTTCCAAGTCCCCACTCAATAAGCTCCTTTGTTGACTCAACCGCCACTGGGCTCTTCTCCGTAATCGCTTTCGCAATCTCCAGCGCCTTCTCGACCCCTTCCTGCTTTGTCTCTACAACGTGCGACACGAATCCCTGGGCAAGGGCCTCGCGGCCGGAGAAGATGCGCGCGGTGTAAGCGATCTCCTTGACCCAGGAGAGCGAGCGGACGAGTTTAGGGAGGCGGGTGAGCGTGCCGAGGTCGGCTGCGAGGCCGATGTCAACTTCTTTGAGGGAGAGCGCCACGGAGGAGGTGCAGAGGCGGATGTCAGTGCAGCAGGTGAGGTCTAGGGCGAGGCCGTAGGAGATGCCGTGCAGGAGGGAGATTGTTGCTGCATGAGAGTTCTTCTCAGTTAGCTAGACTTTCATATGAATGGAACCAAAAGGTTATCACGGAAGAATTAGGGAATTTGAAAAGATGGGTGGGAGGGGGAATAGAGGAACGACATACGCTTCCCACACCCCTCCACCGCCCCCAGCGCCTCCTGCCATTGCTTTATCTTCTCCCTAATCCCCCTCGTCTTCCTATACGAATCCACTCCCTCCGCTCCACCGCCCAACGTCCCAAAACTGTCCTTCAAGTCCAAACCGGCCGTGAACGCTTTCTCGCCTGCGCCCGTGAGAACCACAGCACGCACGTCCCCGTCCAGACGGATGCGGGAAAAGATGTCGAGCAGCTCACGGAACATTGCATCGTTGAAGGCGTTGAGCTTGCTTGGCCGGTTGATTTCGACATGCAGGACGTGGGGAGCGGGACAATGGATGAGAAAGTTCACGTAAGTGGGGTACGTGGTAGTGTTGCTTGAAGACATTTCGAATGGATTTGAAGGGCTTTGGTGAGCTTTTTGGGGGGGCGGAATTATCAATGCTTGGTATTTGCAGAACAACTCTTCGGTCTCAAAGTGAGAGAGAGCCTGATTGGCAAAGATAAGGGTATAGTGAATACAATTTTGAAGCTGTGCCGCAGCTGTTATGTGGGTATCGCCAAGTACTTGATAGTTCTTCCTCTTACACCGAGGTAGTTAGATGTGTATAGAATTATGAAGTTGCGTAGTTGTAGTAATATACAGCGGCGCCAAACTTTCTGTAAACTACAAAGCTGGTTCCTGCAGAGCGGCCCCCAGTCCGCGATAGCCGAGGATCCGATGTGCACGTGAGACGCCAAGACAGGAAAACTTACATCCCCAATCTGCACGATATAGTATTGTGCATCAACTTAATCCGTCCCTAAAGCGCACGTCGCATTATTAACATCCATGAGGCAAGCAAGACGTAGCATATTACCAAAGAAGTTTATTTCTTCGTGTTGCATTGACTGTCACACCGTTGTAGACGTCAATCTAAACCTCACCAAATTCTCCGATTGGACCAATTGACCCTGTACCATTGCCATCATGTCCCTGTCGTTTGGACCCAAAGAACATGGTAAAACAATTAAGGAAATATAAAAGTAGAATGACAAAAACCGCAACCCAGACAAAGAATTATGGAAACCCCAATGTTCCGTCTCTACACCTTCAAAAACCCACCACCTTATATAGCAATACAAAGTCTACAAGATTAACAAAAAAAAAACCAGACCCAAAATTATAACGCCCAATTTACTCATCCAAACCACCACAGATGCTAAAAAAAAAGGTCAGTAAATTGCGGTATTGAATAAAAGTGCAAGGTTACTCACGTCTCAATCATAATACCAGTGATCTGGTATGGGCAAGCATTGGAGGCAGGACGGCGGTCCTCAAAGTATCCATGGCCTTCCTTAGCGCAAGCTCGTGGAATACGGATAGAAGAGCCACGGTCCGCAACACCATAAGAGAACTGATCAATAGAACCAGTCTCATGGCGTCCAGTAAGGCGGAGAGTGTTGTCATCACCATAGACAGCAATGTGTTCCTTATGGCGCTTGGAGAGTTTCTCGATAGCAGCCTCAATGTGCTTCATACCACCCTCCTTGCGCATAGCCTCAGTGGAAACGTTTGTGTGGAGACCGGAACCGTTCCAATCACCTCTGTAGCAAGTTATTAGCATCACCTACATTGAGAATAACCAAATGAAGTGAACATACTGAATTGGCTTGGGGTGGAAGGAGATCTTCACGCCAAAGTCCTCAGCAACACGGTGGAGGAGGTACCGGGCAACCCAGAGCTGGTCACCCATCTCAATACCCTCACAAGGTCCAACCTGGAACTCCCACTGAGAAGGAAGCACCTCAGCGTTGATACCAGAGATCTTAATTCTAGCATACAAGCAAGCCCTGTAATGAGCCTCAACGATGTCACGGCAGTAAACCTTTCCAGTACCAACACCGCAGTAGTATGGGCCTTGAGGGCCTGGGAAACCTCCCTTTGGCCATCCGTATGGGTGTCCGTACTCATCGAAAAGAGTGTACTCCTGTTCAAGACCGAACCATGGCTTCTGGTCTTTGTGAGCCTCCATGAGCTTAGCACAGGCGTGTCGGTAGTTGAACTTGTTTGGTGCACCATCGGCGTTCCAACACTCGTTGAGGACTAGAATGTTATCACCGCGGCGGAACGGGTCTGGGTAGATGGCAACAGGTCGGAGGTAGACATCGGAGTCCTCGCCTGGAGCCTGTCCAGTCGATGAGCCGTCGAAGTTCCATTCTGGAAGGTCCTCAACTGAGGTCGGCTTTTTGGTGAGAGTCTTAAGAACACAGAGTCAGCAGGCATTTCTGAAAATGTCGGATCATAAATTGTTGGAGACATACCCGAGTCTTTGATCGTACACCGTTGACGGAGTCAATCCAGATGTACTCAGCCTGGATGCTTCCCCTCTGGTCAAGGTCAAGGTACTTGGCCAACTGTAGCAGGATCAACTCGTTAGTAATTGAACTTTTATTCCAGAATAGCATTTTGCTGCCGTAGCCTTGAGGGGGTTGTTTGGTGTGACTCACAGTAGCCGAGTTGGAGAGAGAAACAGATTCAGGCTACAAGAATGTTAGTAAATAGAGCAATTCAGGAAGAAAGACGCGAGAGTAAAGTAGGAGCGAAGCGACAGCTAGCTTCGTTGTCTATGCAGCGGCTGCCTGGTGGGGAGAGGAAAGCTAGAGAACGCACCATAATGACTACGGGGTATCTGACGCGGAACTTTTTGGTAGTGAACGAGAGGTGGAATTGGAGAATTGGCCGGGTTTTTATTTTTATTTTTCTTTCTTTCTTTGCCTGGAGGAAGTACTAGAAACACAACGCACTGCACTGGTTATCAGAAAGACTGACAGAGGGGCAGTGGTGAAGGTTATAAAGATGGCGAGGACGGGGCAGTAGAGAGAGCGGCGGGCGTCGATGGGGGCGGTGTGGTGGGGAGGCCAGGGTTCAAGAAGGGGCAGTGGGAGCTGCTACCTTGGGTGGGACTGGGACGGGGGCTGGGCCACACTGGGCAGCGGTGTGTCCATTGGCCGCGCCGCAGCAGAACGCCGACAGCTCGCCCCCTCCACCGCACTGCTCCACCCTCCCTCCCTCCATCGGAGCAAGAGGAAAAAAAGAAAAGAACCAAAAGAAAAGGAGGAGAGGCGAGCGACACTTGATCCGCGGGCCTCTTTTTTTTTTTGGCACCCCACTGTCAATCTTGTGCGGGATCGAGAACCAGATACACACGATTTCTCCCTTTCAGCTCGACACCAAGCCCCCATGCTGCATCCAGGGCCAGATGCCCCTCCTTCCCTAACATTACGAAGGTACACCTCCACCTTCGCCGCTCATGAACATTGACAGCTGACGCTCCAACTTACTTCTCTTTCCTGGTTTTGCAGCCTGCGCTACCGCCACAGAAATTTGAATGCCACAGACTAACCTATAGAACCTGGGCAGGGGGCTCTGCTAGTCCAGAGCACTTACCAAGCAGCTTAGCTCGCGGCAGAAAATTTTATTTCTATATTTGCATAAATCATCCAAGATAAATTCATGGTTTCTTCTATTCATATTTTATGTGTAGCGACGTTAGATTATGGCACAACAATTGAGCTAGTCCGGTTCACCAGAGCGTAACCGTTGGTTAATTAAGCCCTGTGCATCAACATTTGGCGTGGTCTGATCAGGGAAAACGAATAATAGCCAAGGATGATGCGGAAGGAATACAGAGCCCTCAGTGTATCCAATGAGAAACATGACGGACATGGCAAGCGTCCCCCGTAAAGCCAAAGGACGTATCACTAGCTTCCTTACCGTATGATACTGTAATTGCAAAGGGAACTTTGTTCTCAGAAACGTGCTGGCTCGTATTTGTGCGTAATATTGAAATAGGTTGCCTCTACTAGGATCTGATTCGTCTGCCGTTTGCCCTCCGTTATGCCGGACAGCTTTCGCCGTCTTGAGATGGGTAATCCTTGTGATCTCACTTTTTTTTTTTGTTGTGAGGTATTTTATCGTTCACCGTTTCAAAAATATATCTGTGATCAATTTTTTTTTATTATTATTATTATTTTCTTTTGTGAATTCTAGAGCACAATTTCAATGTTCTATAACATGCATGACTTCTTTGTTCGCCGTTTCCCACCATGCACACCCCACACCTACAAAAGCAAAAGCTGAAATGCTTTATCGGTCTGCAGGGTACGGGTTTGTCCTCACAAGACCAACCCCACTTGATACATATGTGAGCAGTCTCTCCGACGATCGAGATCCTTCCTTAGCCATGTCATTAATCCGGAGCTAGGGCTGTACCATTCGCTACACCATTCCACTTGACATTTCGAAAAGAACTTTTATGGGTCATGGACCAGACTTGGACAATTACTATCCACGTCAACCACTGAATCTGGCGTACGCGAATCCAGTGCTCTTGGCTAACATATTTTCTATTTCCTGTTCTACTGGACATAATGCCATCTTATCGGTCGCCCATGAGAGGGGACAGGGGCCTCCGATAAGGATGCATGCACAGGCGAAGGGTTTCAAAATACATAAACCACAAACGTAAAACACCAGTGGTCTCGTGTCGCTAGGAACTTACGAGGTTGCTGACTTCAGCGTGTACTCCTGATATTTGTTGGTTCTTCTCAATCATGTGGCGAAATACCCTATGTGAAGGATCGGCTTCGACCCGACCTTTCAACTCCACTAGCTACATATTGGGTATGTAAGGTACCACACGTCGCCGATAAGCAGTCTTCCCCGCAGAAGTCACTGTTATCGCTGCTAGCTCGGGTACTTATCAGTAAAATGGCCATTGAGACCAGCCAATCCCATAGATTGAAATTTGGTCATGCTATTACTCATTGGCCCGCACTGATCGAAAGATGATTGCTTTTTCACGGCTTCATTTATACAAAGCTTAATTCGCACATTCCCACATCGCCACAAAGCCTCACCTCTCTCAAGAGAATCAACTTTGAACGATTCCTCCAGAGAGGTTTTGACATGATGAACTGACTTCATCGGCGTGATACAGTTACACCAGGGCAAATACAGTAACACTAAATTGAGACCTTAAGGGATATGGCTTCCTATCTACGAAGGAAATGTAGAAACGAAGAATGAGCCGAACGTTGTAGTAGAGTAGTCACAACCTATATTATATTGTTCTCGTGCTCATTCTGTCTCTCTATATATGTGCTTTATTGGCTGAGAACTGAGGCCGAGTCAATGGAAGAAGCGTTCTGGGACCAGAAACAGAAGCGAGGTTAATTTATCTTTAACCGCTAGCGTCCGGTTAGACCCGATACTCATGACAACAAAGACCCTGTTTCAGATAGCAAAACTACTCCTGTCAATATCATGTCGACAACTGGCCTCGTATATATTAAACACACAAAGTGCCAGAACACAGTAGCCCTTCGCATACGGCATGCCCCTCATCTGATAAGGTGCGGGGTATTGGCTTATCGCAAGACCCACCTATGAGTTTATTTGCTTGAAGGCAGATCTGAACTGAAGTTGGTCCTCAATCAAATATGAAAGCCCTCCAAAGCTGGGCAGATCCCCCAGGACTGGACATCAAGTGTTGCTCCTAAAGGGTACTACAACTCGAAAAAGATCCCAGGTATGAAGGTTCTCCTTACACGTGACTAATTGCTTGGCATCTGAAATGCTGGAAGGACTGCCTTGAAAGCAAATGTTAAACAAAGCCTTATCGTAGGAGATCCAGAAAGGCACTGCCCATTTGATCAACAACATTCAATTTCCAGCATCTAACCCTCCTGACGCCAGAAGTAGCAATCCGAAGCTCCTGAGACATACAGGTAAGCAAATAATCATACCAGCAATGCTTGCGTCAAGTGCTCACTAAGTAGCTACATACATAGCACCAAGCTTCATTACCTTTCAATCTCGCGAGATCAAGAGCATAGTCGCCGCATTCTACTTCACTCTACCCAACATTATCCACTGGCACGAACGCTCGGTGCCGGGTGCGTCTTAAATTATGTAAAATAGGAGACGGTAAGGTCTTACACTAAAATCAACGATTCGTCAACTGGCAATGAGTTACATCGAGAAACAGACTCAGGCTTTCACAGACACCTGGATACCTACCCCTTTCAAATATCGCTCATCTGAAGCCAAATTGTTGATGGCTGGGACCCTGCTGCGACAAGGCAATCAGTTGTTTTAGCGCGTATTATATTTGGAACGACTCACTGGATTAGGCTAAGGATCACGTGTTTTCTATTACGTCACAAAGTTGTATTGCTGCCAGCGTCTCGCTTTTTCCCACTCGCCTCGATTACTGCCGGAAATTTGGAGGCGAGACCCTTGCATTAGGATAGCTTATGTGTCTTTATTCAGGACATCGTAAATTTAGCCAGCTTCGGGTTAATTGTCATACTGTAATTGGTTGGCGGACGAGCTGCCCGGCTCTTCACAAGGGGCTATTCCTGGGAGAAAAATGTTCGCAATGTCCCTTCCGGCTCATGGTGGAAAAAGGACCAAAGCTCATGTTGCCGAAAAACTATAATTAGGGAAATCGTTTTTAACGAACCACGATAGGCACTTTCCCGGTATTATGGGTACAAGGGGCGGAGGCTGCAGTCGAAAATGCGCCAACGAGCGCGCGGTGTCGCTCTTTGTGCGGATAAATTGAAATTGGTTAAGTACGAACGAAGAACAGCTTCGAAACTGTTCTGGAAAAGAAGGCCACTCGGTTTCTGTGACAAAATTCTCTGCACGAGTGATGCACTCCTGTACCTGCTGTTATCGCAGTCGCTCAATTGGATTATTGAATCCCGCGACGTTAGTGTCTAACGTTACATGTATACGGAGGAGATAAAGTCAAAAAATTCCGACTGTTGCGACTCGACTGGAGCTCTAAATTGCACGCAAGAACATGCCGCATTCGGCAGCTAAATTGAACATCTGTCGACCTAGGTTACCAGTTTACATAAGAAAAATTGAAATGGACGTCATTATATCGGTTAGAGTTCGTATTCGAGAGGCAGGGATTCTTGATACACTTGCAGGACATGAGTTGGGAATGCACAAAAGTGAGAGCTCCACGAAGCTGAGGAATGTCAGGAAGAACTTTCGAATTACGGAAATAGGGGGGCCGCTGATAAGGCAGTGAGGATGGTAACGGCCGAGTCACCGTTGTTGCGCATCACAACTGCGTGAGGTTCATGTGGATGTGCACATCAAGCTTCTAGATACCTCGTTCGGGTAGCGGTTTTAGCGGTGAGTTACATTATTGGATGCTAATAATACTTGCATTGGCGCAAAAACGGTTGATATATCCCGCCCGGGAGCTGAGTAGTGCACATTGCCTCTTCGGCCTATATAGCTTTGGTCTCAATACCTATTTCTATTATTGAGCTACATAACTTTTCCCGGCGCGGGAACCATAGCGATGAAACTGGCCCAGACTTGCCCACTAAATGCACCTCTGCACACACCTTAACAGACATTTATATTCACGTTAAAAGTCAATTGTACCTGCATATTCAAATGCCGTCGCCCGATGCTAGCCACCGCACGGAACACCGGTGGACTTTAGAAGGTGTCAGGAGCATGGTTGCAGATTACTTACACTCTACGCAAGGGGCGCACAATACCTACATATCGAGCTTGCGGGAAACTTGGTAGGAGTGGGCAAGAGTGGTTAACTCGTAGGAAAGAACTCTAGAAATCTGGGGAATTTCTTTTACGTTATGGTAACCCGTGAGCAACACATGCTGCGCCTTGTTATCAAGGTATTCTGTTGATCGCCACAACGGACTGCCCGTTAGGATTGTGGCTGAAATGGTACTATTTTATTAAACTGCTTCGCTAGGCAGATAAGATAACGTGCCACTGCAAGGAGATCAAACCTTGAGCTGTGTGACTGACTATATGAGTATTTCCATTGAAGACCGCCTTGTGTACTACTTTGTGTTTGTACATTTCGATGCAGGTAACCACCAGCATGAGAACTAATCATGTACTTTCAATGACAGAGTAAGATGTCCCAAACGGGAGCCTCGGATAGGGAAGAATGGATAGAAGCAAAGGAAAAGACATGGAAGAAAAGGGAAACAGGGTGAAGATACGAGTTTTACAATTGTGCTACTAGTTCTTGGACATACACCGGCCATGCTTATCAGAGCAAACGGTGTTAGATGCTTATTCACTCATTCTAAGTATTGATTCCTCCGAACTTTGTACTGCCGTAGGTTGGAAGGATTCAAATTTGTACTTCTCAATGACTATGATCCAATTCAACTGTCTATGGTAAGGAAAATCGCCACATGCTCGATCATGTGATTCCGTGTTCTAATCTAACTGCCTTAGTTCTGGGCACGAGATAGGGTCGTTCAGGGTAACCGTGCACTTGGAGCTCGACGTGATACCTCCTCTCTGGAGACAAGAAGTTGAGGGTAACAGCTCGCTAGGACTGAGGAGGGAGAGAATTTTATTTGCTTTTCGTAGCTCGATGCGTGGTAGCACATTATGTAGAAAGCGACTAGCAATTCATCTGTGAATTTTTTTTTTTTGATTTGATTATAGCTCATGAAGGTGCGGTGGATAGATTCAATTGCTGAAGCCTAACCAATTTATAATGGACTCATCAGATGAAATCCTAATGAGTGCTAACACAGGTATGGTTCCTGGCTGTCAATATAGAAAATAATTAATAGACAAACGAGATTTTGGAGGCACGTACGTTGGATATCGAATTTATTACTTAAGTATATCGAGAGCCACACAGATTGTTGGAAATGCAGAAGTTGGAACTCCTCAAGGTTTTTTACTACACGATTTATTTCTGCGCCCAGGTCAGCTTTAAGTGGGCAATAATGAGGAAATTCATGGTCAAAAGATGAACTCGGAGGAAAAAAAACTCTCAAATATAAGGGTATATACACTTGATGGATAGAAATACACAATCTTAGTGACATTATAATGTTAAATGCCCGATTCCTTTTCTGAACCACCATGTCCATGGTCATTCTCCGTCGATGGCAACGCTGTTACGCATCAAGCTAACCCGCAAGAATCCATAGGATGAATTTTGCTCACGTCATTACCCAGTCTTGCGACCCATACAAACATTTTCTACAAAACAACTTTTCACCACGAGTCCCACCCATATCGCTCTTGACATTGCACCACTTGCATTTATAACTGTACGAGGTCTTCGTTCCCGTAATCCTATCTTGTTCTACAGTACCAAGAATTGACCCTTTGAATTGAATCGAACCGCCTATTTCACTATCGACTTTCTTGCAGCTAGGGCATTGGATGATCATCACACCAGTATAGCTACATTCAGGCCGAGCGCAGCCACGATGCAGAATGTGACTTTTGTCTCCAGTGTAGCTTGCAGTAAGGGTCATAGTTCCCTTACTCTCACTCCCGGAATCGATAGTTGATGCAGCCCACGGGGCAGTCGGAGCTGACCTGGAGTTTGTAACTAAGGCTTTTGCAAAATCGGGAGAGTGTTCAAGCAGAGAGCAGAGTTCGGCATTCGTACGAAAGACGTCCAAGGCCCAAGAAGTGTAGTGTGCGAAATACTTCAGCAATCGCTCTGTGGGAGCGGTGATGCTGGAGAGAGTGGAGCTCGAGAAGGGAAGATTGCCAAATGCGAATGAGACTGCCGCCATCACAGCCTCAACGTCATCTGCCGCTGCGACCATACCAAGATCAGCAAGCAAGGTAGTAATCTGGTTGTAGGACAAGTCCTTCAGAGGTACAATGTTGAAACGATCTGCAAGGACGTAAACCTTCGTGTGCTTCAGCAATGAGGAAGAAGCTTTTGGATTCTCACTTTCGAAATGTGCCGTAGTCAACCTTCCTGCGAGACATTCTATATGTTGAGGCACACAATTAGAGACCTACATCGTGTATTCACCCTTATAGTATACCCACTGCAAGAACGCCTTCATCGTCAGCTCGTCCACGTCACTTAGTTCCATCACACCTTCTGTTCCCTCTTTCATGTCATTGTTGACATGTTTATCCAATTCAGTAGAGAGCGTCGCCAACAGTGATTTATGCACATAGAAGACAGCCTGACGAGGGATAGTGCTGTCCATGGCCGATGAAGTTGTCGCATCCATGGCAGCACTTTCCTCCTGGCTCTGTCGCACGACATCCTTCAGAATTATTTTGAAGACGTCGCTGTGTAGGAAATCAAGGCTAACTGGATCATTAGCGCTTTCCCGGAAGCAGACAACCAATTTGGATATATTGTTTCTCCATATCACCTACTTTATTTGGTCTGACATTGCGGGTGCAATCCTAATTTTTGGATGCAGGAAGGCATTCTCCGTGCAGTTGCTTGGAATATATTTCAAGAGTAGACCGAGGTGGGGAAGTTGGAATACAAGTCATCCGGAAGGCCTTGGCAGCTGCAAGTGAGTGGTAACAGTGTACATATATCCGAGCTGAAGTAGCAGTACTGGCATTTGGCTATATACAATCGACAAGCAACATAACACAATAAGCATTTACTTAACATTCTTCGTCTTGCCCGGCTTTCAATTCAGATCTTGCACCTCGAACCAGCTCGTAGATCCAGAACAAAGCATGCCTTCAATCCTACCCCATACGGCTATTGCTTGCACTAGGCATGAACTTAATATGAAGGATCTGAACTTGTGCACATGAATGCAGAGACCTTTGAAGTGACATATTGCATGGAGAGAAAAGTTAAAAGTTTTACATATCGATACTACATGTTATCCTTATTAACCTCGGAAGTGCCTGGAGGTCCAGTAGAAGTGAGGCACCAACGTTAGCTGAGTGCTGTCGCAAACCCACCATGGAGCTGTGGCGAACCTTGGCATTCCAAGATGCTACGGTGGGCGCACATGATCTGAGGCATGGAGAGGGGGAGGCGATTACTGAAAAGGGAAGTGGTACTGGGAGGTTGAGGGTATTTCTTGAGGTGGCCGAGCAGGGCCTGTGAAGGGGATCACCACCACCACCACAGAGTCAAGGGAGTTCAATAGATAACGATCATCTCAGGGGCTTGCTCTTCTTCCCACTATTCTACTTTTCCTCCCACAGTGCCTCTAGTGAAGGTCTACACAATACACAATGCCTGAACTTAATGGCCTTGCCAGAATTTTTATTGCCACGCTTAGGCGCAATTAGTTGAAAGGAATATTGAACAAATTTGTATAACACTTTTATACATATTATTACCACATTGGGCAATACGAGGGAAAGACTACTAACACTATCGGTGACACAATGTACAATAAAGCATTGTCACGTTTTGCATATTGTCATGATCCCTATGCTCTCACTATATTAGTATGCGTTTGGTTGCTTGGCCATTCACTTCGGTATATGCCGCAAGTCATTCATGTCACCTGTTACGCTAATCACCATGCAGTTCGGTGACCGCGGACGCTTAAGTAGTCAGTATCGTAAATTACATAGGATACTATACATAGTTTATTGGGAGTGGATAATTGTGTTTTTATATATGGAAAGAGAGCATATACAAGAATATGTATCTGAGGGCAGAAATCATGTGACTACATTGGTGTCCTATATGGGAAGCTTCTCAGTATCTTTTCCAACAAAAATCAAAGGCCAGTATGGGAAATGCGCACAAACTTAGGCCCAGCCTTTTCTTTTTGGACCTATTTTTATGATTTGACTTCACTCTCTTTCCGCCTTTTGTCTGGTCGCATATAAAAGTTTCAAGTAGCCACGGTGATTCTTAGGCATGACTACTTCTGCAGTAGCACATGTAACTCAGAAACCGATGCAATCTCAATTTCATGACCTCCCCTCCACCCCACGCAATGATAGATTTCCTCCTGCCCCCATCGATAGCTAGGAGTATATCAGCAGCTGCCCCCTCATAAAAGTCGAAGCTATCTGGAGATATATGCATATAGTTATGAATAATACTACCTAGCAGTAGAGCATATGGGGCAACGCAGGGAAAGTCCGGGGCAATACCATAGAAACATCAAAACTTAAAATAAAATTAGGACCTCATTATATAAAAGTCCCCATAGCAGGATTGAATATCATTTAGCTTTTGGTTAAATCTAAGCGCAAGTTGAGGCCATCTTAATGGTAATGAATTATATAAAATATATAAAAACAATCTCGATCCTGTAGTCGTACAATTTGCACTCTCATTTATAGGGTGGCATTTTTGTCCCGATTATCAACTTATTAGTTTGAGAACAAGCCTTTTTAAGAGAACGAGGGTGTATGAGAAAGATATACTATAAACCCCAAGCTTTGAGGCGGAGAGAAATAGCGTTACCTGATCATGGATGGGCTGGTTGAAAACAGAAGTCCCGGATTTTTACTGCTCCTTACAGCTTACCCTGAACTTAAAGCTTACGATCGTTCAAACCTGTTGAGATCGACCTTGGCCCGTACGTGATAACAGGCCGAGTTGCAGCTTGTTAGTCAACTTTTTAATTGAATACTTTCATACTAAGGGGAGGACTGGAATAGAAAATGTGAGACACTAACCCAACTGTGTTGGTGCCTGGTTGCGCTTCAGGGTAAATATCTGTAGGTGAACAGCGTGCTACCGTCATAATAGAACTTTCGCCACGTCCCGCAGGCCAGTTGAGGGAAAGAAAAAAGCAACTTATGTACGTTACGCACCTCTATGACGGCTTCCATTGTTTTATTTTAAAACTGCCATACCAAATCAACGAGATGGATGTAATGGATGTGAACCCAGGTAGGGTGGGAAGCAGAAGTCTCTTGCATATGCAGGTTTGTGTATACATATGGATACGTATACGTTTGTCACAGGCAAAAACGGTATATATTACCGGATGGGGTAGTAGATATTTAGTATTGCAATGACGACATGACACTCGCGGATTATATTTGAAATCGCATTGTTTACGATAGTAGTGCGATACACGACGGTAGCGAGAGCAGTATAGAATAACTATAAGACGGGGAGTTGTTAAGGAAGGATTGAGAACGAAAAGTTCGGTAGGTTGTTGTCCAAGGGAATGGTAGTGAAGTGGTATAGAGAAGGCATTCTAATTATTTTAGAATGAGGAGTCGCCAGTGTATGAGCTGTGTCAAAGCCACGTTGATGGAATGTTCATGGCGGAAGTTTACGTGGATTCGGTGATGGGCGGTATCTAGTTTGTACCGACGTTAAATTTGGATGATGGAAGGAATGACTTTGGAGTGGATGCGGAATGACGTGTTTGATGATATTGAAGACGATGAGGAATTGCATGTTCAACAAGAAGAGTTTTATTCGAACGATGTGGAAGTTCTTCGGGCGGATGCAATGTTGAGGGAGTTAAACGGACGGATGGATAAAGATTGTTGTAAGGCATGTGATTTTTGGTGTAGAGTCATTGCTGTGGAGATGAGTCTTGGTATTGAGGTTATGGTAATGAACGAGTTGATATTTTCATTATGTTGCAACGCTTATAAACAAACTGTTGATTATTAGGGCAGAGATGCGAAAAGAGTGCAAGTAACAGTGTCTTGATATTGTTAGAGTAGAGGCGAGTGGATATAGTGATTTAATTTATTCAAGAAATATCGCTAAGGAATTATAGATATTTTATAAGCGATAGCGGGATGGAAAAGAATTGTAGGTATTACTTTACCGGAAAGAGATTATTTCTCACGACGTCCTAACCTCCCCCAAAATTCTTCGTATTCGTTTGAAACAAAACAATTACCCGTGCCCATATTCTCTTCAACTCGTCTTGCCAATTGCTGGAATTATTCTTTTCCTCCTCATGCATATGTATCCTGAATACTCCAACCGTTACCGTTAGCTTCTCACCGTCACCACCTCTCAGTAAAGACATGATGTATTTCTTTACTCCCATTCCGTTATCCTACGGCCAAGCCAATGCAACCTCTGTAAGCAACCAGTAAATGTCCGAACTCTATCTTATGCACAGCCAGTTACTCTTTTTAATTAAGGGAAATTTTCATCACTTATCCCCATAGCAAAGTTGTTCCTCCTAACAGTCTTTCCCTCCCGATTTCTTGCATTGTGCCACCCTTTTATCGATGGAGTCTTATTGCCAAGCGCAGTATGAATCACCGGATACAGTCGAGCCTGTGATTGGATAAGGCGGGGACCAGCGGGTTTTATCCAATAAGACAAATATCCAATCATCCGCACCTGCCAAATTGGCTCGGGCCGGCAAAGTTGATCCAATAAGACAGGTTGTCCCATACGACAGGATCCAATATGAGAGGTCCGACTGTACACCAAAGTATTGCCATTGTCCATTCCCTTTTCCGGAGTTCAACTTCGTCCCCAACATCATTGGCCATGGACCTGAGCTTTTTGATCCCCTTGATGTCGCCCCCAGACTTGTTGGTTGCTTCCGGGTTGTCTTTGACTACGTAGATACTGACAACGACTATGCAGAAGTGTTAATAAAAACGCTACACCTTTGTTGGAGAACATCTTAGCCGATAGAATTAGTAAACTCCTAGCCTCGTCCCCATGCGTTTGTAGTAAACTCCCCGTAATTACGGTTAAAAGAACAAGACCTACTTGGATGGTCCCTGAACTCATTTCGATTAATCTCAATCATGTGTTCCATTGTATATAGTCTGATTTGGAAGCCTCCCATTTTTGATCAGCATCATTGTACGGACGATGGAGAAAAAGGCCATCCAAATGGTTGCTCTACCATGCCAAGTATAGAACATGCGTATACTCATGGATACAATGGCAAACACCCGCCTGCATATGCAACCTTCCAGAAAGGGACTACTGTCTTCAATAAGTATCTTGTGTTGGACTGCAGAACCCGACTCACAATACTACGGCATATTTCGTTTTGTGTGAAGAGAGCTGAAGGCTTACTATGGGACGTGCTCACAACTTCGCAGTCTTACGGTGGTGCTGTGGTACTGCATTTAGAGGAAATGTAACCTCACTCTATGAGGTATATTGCTATGTTTAACTCATATCATGATGGCACTGAGATCCCCATATATTCGTATATAGTTACCTAAATATCCAATCGATCTATATCCAGCGCCTGAAATAACGAAATACCAATGATATGGTCGTGCGGTGCACCTATAGTCGTAGTAGTACTATACACGATGCATGCACATACGCCTCAGAAATGACTATTATTCAAGTAAAGAATATAAACATACACTCTTGCAGATCAGGTCTTCTATCTTTAGACTAGCTTTGAGTTGATAGTTATCAGATGAATTTTGCTCAATGCAAGGAACTAAGCTTTAAAATTTCGAACTCAATTATTCCGCTTTAGTTTGATTGAGCTGGTGCAGATCCAAGAGAGTAGTTGGAAGTAGCAACGTTCAGCTGCAGGTAAAATGCAAATAAGCCTCTATTGAAAGACTGTTACCCGTGGTGGCGAGCTGGGACAGCATAGTTGTATTTATGATTAAGTTCGGGTGTACAAATGTGTGTGTAGAGGGAGGAAGGAGCCTCAGAGAGAGGCTAGGCTAACCGAGGATTGTATCACCATGTGTTAGCACAACTCTGCAATGAGAGTGCTTGAATCAGAAAGAAATAGCTTGTCATACTCACCCACACTTCTCATGCTGCTATCCTGTAGCTGTTGTTTTAGGCCATCAATCAAGAAAACTATTGTTACACTAATTGAAAGCACTCCCCATTGACAGGGCTTACTCGTATATACGAAGCATACTTGCTCAAGAGCCGAACAGCATATACCCACATATTGCATTCAGATGGAGGCTCCATAAATATAAAAAAGTATCTTCAGTTACATTCCACTAGTAGAACCAGACAAGCTTTCCCACCAGACCAGAACAAAGCTATCAGCAACTAAACCACAAAAAGAAGCCACCGTATATATATATATGTAGGAAGGGCGATACTCACTCACGTACCATAGTCATATGCTGCAGGGCCTACGTGCAGGGCATATCATATACTAGCTGCATATCACTCCAGCTGCAGATTCTTATCTTGCATTCGCTTGCTTCATTCCATGAAAGAAGAATCATAACCGAGTCCAATGAGGTTAACAATGGCACCACCACCAGGTCATCTGGCTCAAGTCCAGTCCAGTAAGGTACAACCATGCAAGGTCCACATAACTTGGGAATTGGTTCCTGCATTATCGGTACATTGATCGACTGCTATTTCAGGTTTCCGTAAGCAGACACTTCCGCAAGTACTCTACTTTATGTGCATGCTGCATTTTGTACTGGTACCTGCAGCAAAAAAGGAGTGGGATTGGCCAACATTGCGCGACATCGCATGATGGTGGCTCCGGGACACACGTAAGCTTGATTCTTCTAGCTGAGCCGACTGGAAGCAACATCTTTTGGGACACACAATCACTCGGTTCCTAGTGTGCTGTGGAGATGTCTAACCCGGTGCCCTGTTACTGGAAATTGGTGCGTGTGCGTAAACCCGAAGAATATTAGTGAATCAGAGCTTTCAGACTTGATGAATGGGAAGAGAGAGGTCATTGCGATCTGGTCCAGATGTGATTACTGTAAAACCGATGATCTGCAAGGCGAGATCTCCACTGCCCCGCTTTGTGTCATTGCGTAGGTACTCGTTACTGGCATTTAGTGATGCAAGTGGGGCTGCCTGTTAGGGCCGTGCGAGAAAAGGCTACCGGATCGGGGATGGATATTGCTAGCCTCGTCCCCGGATATTGCTACTGACTGACTGGCGGGTATCTCTCATACAATTTTGCTTCCAAAGTCAGGTGCAGGCCCTAGGCCTCACCTGCTCACAGACCGCTCGCACGGCCTATAACTTGGCCCCCACCTGCAGCATTAAATGCTGGTATGATACATAACGAGTAGTCTCGTGCTGATCATGGTCATGAGGCCAAGGCATTGTGGGGATCTAGATCTGAAAATTTCCTAAGAGGTATGAATAGCGGATTGACCATGCAAAGTCCCGATATCCTAAATTGCTGTTCTAGTAATAATTTTGCAACCAATATATGACAGTGCATGTGCTGAAGACATTCACATCAACATTATCGCACCCTTTGGCCTCATAAGAAATTGGGAATTTCCACAAGTAACATTGTAGATCCTCGGTCTCACCCATGATTCACCTAATATGTCTGAGATGATGAAGCTGATGAACAAACTCGATTTCGTGCGACATCAGCTCATGGAGTGTCTTAGACGCTTGCCTCTTCTTCAGTTTATCGGTGAAGTTACCAAATGCTTTCGCGCTCGACGCCAGGCTAACACAAATGTGACCCACTCCCGAGATCATTAATCTCTTTCACTTCGTCCAGTCGAGAATAACATAACCGCCTCATCCACTACAATCATTTCGCTTTGTGGCTTGATATGTTGCTGATGTTGCTGATATCCCATTTAGGCAAACATAAGTGATCGTCAACAGGCATCATCTGTTGTGATGTGCGATTGATTTATTACCCAATCACACCGTGAGTATCCCGGCAGCTATTTACCTTGAACCTGCATATATTACTGACTTGGGAGCGAGACGGTCAACAATGCCAACCAGGCAATGGAAATCAAGTGTTTGTCTGAGCTAAACCTGCTGCACGGCCCCGCCCAATGGATGAAGAAAGGGGTTCATGTATTATGAAATGGGGACGTGGCTATGTTAGCCCGCTGTTGTAGGTTTATATTGGTATGTTTGTTTCCTTCAGCAATTTTGCCCACATGACTATATAATTGCTTTTACGATCAACGATGCGTATGACGATTCATCCACCTGTTGTACTGGTATAAGAAGCTTCAAGGGCCATCCGAGACCTCCCTAAAGTGAAGTCATGTTCTGTCGGTAGCCGAGTGGATGAAGGTGGCACATTATCATATGGAAATAGTCTTTTACATGGAAAAGGCTCCTCAGCGTATGGAATAGGCTCCTCAGCGTATGGAATAGGCTCCTCAGCGTATGGAATAGGCTCCTCAGCGTATGGAATAGGCTCCTATCTCACGAGCTCTTCATCAAGGCAATTCTTGTTTGACCAACATGGCGCCAGCCTAAATTACTTAGGCGCAGCAGTGCATAACCGATCCAACACACTCCCGCGACTTTTGCTGAATGTTTGTAGGGACATGAAGAAAATCTATCAATTAGCTTGTGCAGGGTATCTCAAGATGCGGTAGAGAAGGAATGGAGAGCTGTGTATTGGTCCGTCGAGACCTCCGTCCCAGTCGCTATAATAACAGGTTGATACGACCGCCCATAGCCACTGTTCAAATCGGTGTTTACACTCACCCGTAACCATCGTAGTAGAAAATTATCATGGATGCAGCAATTTAATGCACCGTATATATCCAGATACTGGGCTACTATATCGGTAAGTTGAGGCGATGAAGGGAGAAAAGAAAAAGAAAAAAAAAACCCCACCAGCTTGGTGATCTCATTTTTCACTTTGCTGAAGCTAGACAACGAAACCATAAGGGTTTTTGATTGAAACAGCATGATACTAGTATTGATGATATTTTGTGAAAATGACGAGTCTTGTTGGCACGATGCTCGACCATAGGAAGTGAAGACGAATGCGATCATTTCCCTTCTCACGATGTGCTCTGAAATCAAATGCAAAGTTCCGCTACCTACTTGAAAATCATCCCATAGTCTAAAGTGTGTGGCTATGTCAACTGGAGATGCTGTTGATTGTGACTAGAGTAGGACATGTTTATAGTTGCAGTATCAAGCTTCCTTTGCATAGGAATAAATTCTAGCCATCACGTCAAGTTTATGATACCATGGTTCCATCGCCCAGGATGCATGCGAGTTGCCCATAACCGCACTTGGAGGAGAGAAGGTAATAATTGGACCATCAGCTGCAGTTGACAGTTTGATGAGAGGAGAAGTGAAATCCGCTCAACTTCACTCCTGGTGAAGCGTTTTGAACCCTGCCACGTAATTGTGGTGTGACCGGGAGATTTACCGTGGAGCCCTAACTAGAAAACGCGGTCAAACCTTCGGTGTAGTGATATATATGGTAAGTTGCTCTGTGGCAGATCCTCCAAGTTAGTGCAAATGATCTGCTAACTGTCAAGGTGGGATGAAAGCAAAATTTGCTTTCTTCTTACAGCCAGAGCTGTCTTTAAGCGAATAGTAAAATCCTTCGAAATCAAGTACACTCTAGTATCTATTTCTCTTAACAAATAAGGAAGAGTACCAGCGGGGAACTGGTAACCCCTTAAGCCTGTGCGCCAGGAGCTAAAATTTGCTGAAAGAACACGCTTGGGAGATATTGCGGAACCAGTTAAAATGCCGAAGATCGACTAGAGTAACTTCATCTAGCAAACCTAATATTCTCCCTGTATGTTCTGTATAAATGGTTCTGCTGGTTGTAACGCTTGAAACCACTGAATCATTTAGTGCTGAATGCGATATCACATTTAGCCTAATCTTCACTTGGTGAACAAGTCTCCTATGTAGAATCTCTCTCTGATAACCTGCGTCACCGGGTGTATAGGACCACTCTGCAGGATGACATGAGATCAGGTACGGAATTTAACTTTGCATTTTATAGAACTTCCTTGCATAAGTCCAAAATACGCCGGAATATAACATTTGTCAAACCTCCTTCCATATACTTATATGTTGATTTACTAACCACAGGTTGCTACCTAACAATGAAACATTGCTAGGATGCACTGGGTGACCGAGGTGAATCATTCATATAAGATGGGGCAGTGTTATCTCTGAACGTTAGTCAAACGGCCGGCGGCGATCATACCATGAGAAAGCTGATGCAACGGGGAGAGAACACACTTTGAGCCAGACTACACTTTGAGACATGAAACGTTCATCTGAAAAAGAAAAACAGTAGGCGGAGAAATGGCCGTATTGGCCTCAGACAGAGAATCAAGCACCTATCATGTCGGCAGAACGTCCGCCACGATAAGGTGCATTTTGGACGTTCTTGAAATTTTTTTCAATCCTGCAGCAACTGTGTATGTAAGTAATATATCCATATGAGAAAGGGGGTTTATTTGGCGCCCGAGTGTCATCCACCGCCCATTGCCACGCGTTGAACCCAAGCAATCAAGTATTGATGGTAAACGAGAGGGCTATGTGAAAACTTCGTTAATCCGTTGCAAACGCCAACAGTGTACGGTACCGTATAAGGCCTATGGGTCGTGACTTCAGAGAACATAAAGAGAAGGTGTGGCCAACGAGACGAAAGATTCCATTTGCAGCATTGGCACTCTAGTCGAACTGACTGGCACATTTTTGTAGGTAGTCTAGGTCCGTACTCGCTGGTCCAAAAAGTACAGTTTTCCCTTGCTATACCGGATCTGTAAATCCGGCCCTTTTCGTCCGGTATAGCACCGTTCCGTTATAAAATAAAATGCTTGGCAGAAATACAATAGGGCTTGGCAGCAAAAATGATGGAAATTGCCTAATCAGGAAGTGATCGACGATGACCACCTAATTCAATTAAGTAAAGTGAAGTTTAGTAAGCATGTTCAAGGTGAATGCAAAGGTTGGGGCAGCCAAGATTGGACATAGAAGTTTAGTGTATCTGGTATAGCAAATAATATATTTGTATGAAGACAAGGGGATAAGTACCTGACAATTCCTGTCCGGTCCGGTATTCTTAGTGCGTCCGGTATAGCAAGAGGGTTTTGTATGGGAACGGAATGTAGAAGCATGAGAGCATCCGATATGGCAAGGGAAAACTGTAGTCTCATGCCAAGGCCCTCTAGCTGCGAGCTTAATTCTTACGTATTTAGTCGGCTAATTTGAATCTAAGCACCCCATCTAGTAAAATAGTGCTAAAGCCGTCTAGGTAGACTTAGTACTACCCCGAAGCTGCCCTTAGATCCAAATCTTAGATCCAAATCTCAGGTACTTGGGTATGGCATGTCTAACGCCGCCTTAGTGCATAAAATTGCTAGAATACCAAACCTTCATCAAGAGCCTAAATTTCTCTCGTCAGGGTTCTTCAGTACCGTCGTCATTACTAGCAAGGTTATAATCCACCAGCGCTCCGTAGAACCAGTCTCTAGCCAGGGTATAACCAGCCGGTTCCTCTGCGTCATTACGCTTTCTGAACCTCATCCACTCTAAATCGGCGCTTTCCACTTAAACATGCCCTATCATACCCAAGTATAAGTCTCGTAACCAGACCCATGCCTACTAGTACCTACCCATCATCACCGCATTTATTACTATAGTTCATAGTCACCATATTACATGGAGGCTATGTACTCAGGGGTACGTGGAAGCATTGATCTAGTAGTATAACATACGCAATACGAGTAAGCTCCTAGCAAAGCATAAACCTAAGAGATAAACGTTGACCAGGTTACTAATCTGTAGGTGGCCGACGACCTGGTACAAGCAGCTGGACAGCTACTGGATACTTCTGTATAGGTCCAACCATACTACTGCTAGTCACCAGTAGTTCTACATTTTGGTGTAAAGTCTGCGAATAGTTGATCGCACTCATAACGGTTGGTAGCACTGTCAACAGTGTCTAACTTGTTCATCGACAGTATTAAAAAAGAAAAAAAATTTTATATACAGTGACCCGTAAAAAGGATAGGGGATTAGGCAATATTGGGGTAAGTGTATCATGCAAGCCTAATCCCCATGACTTTCGATGGTCACATCAAATATGCATAGTGTTCAACCTATTCATTAGCGACATCTAATCTGTTGATTACCAGTATCTAACTTGTTCATTAACAGTATCTAAGGTCATCCTTAGCAGCGTCTAAGGTCGGCTTAGCAGTGTCAAGGGTCTGCTTAGCAGTGTCTAAGGTCTAGCTAGCAGCATCTAAGGTCTGGATAGTAGCATCTACGGTGTCCTTAGCAGCGTCTACAGTCTAGCTAGCAGCATCTAAGGTCTGCTTAGCAGCGTCTAATGTCTCCTTAGCAGTATCTAACCACTCATTAATGGTATCTAACTTGTCAGCTTTTTTTTTTTTTTTTTTAGTTTTGTAAATTTACTTACAGCTATATTTGCTATAGTAAGGCTTCTAGGCAAAAGCTCCCAGAAGTACTGTTAACAGCATCTAAGCTGTAAAGGTACCTATTCATCCGAGAACAAAGCCTAGTGAAATTAATACAAACCTTACTTACTTGACATATGAATATTAGCAAAAGTATAGAACTAGTATATCAAACTACTTCTCCTATGGGAGTGTTTCTACATGTGCTACAGTGACCCGTAAAAGTCTTTGGGGATTAGGCAATATTGGGGTAAGTGTATCATGCATGCCCAATCCCCAAGGCTTTTTGCGGGTTTGGAACACCAGGGGTTGTCGGCAGGGATACTGGCCAGGGAACAACGCCAGTTTTTGAGTTGAATAATCAAGAGATAAACCACAGGAGTTACTACGACTCCATTTGTATATCCTCCATGAGCAGCAATTTCGGCACCCATATGTCTAGGCATGTTTTCTAGAAGATAAAGAAAATTATCTGCACTCAGCGAGTCCCACTACCTCACTCAGCTTCCTACAACACAAAGACCACTTCACTAACCCTGCCGACAACCCCTGGTGTTCCGGTATTTATGCTGGTATAAGTACATGCCAACATAAGAATCAAGACCCTCGCTGCGCTCGGCTTTTCACGGCCCAGAGGGTGTTGGCATGAGATTATCCAAAAAGTATTGGAACGGCTGACTGGCGCATAATTAGTCGGCCGTTCGGACCGGCGAGTTTGAAGTAACCGGTGAAATGGGATACAATCAGCCCCTTCAGCCTGTAGGCGACCTACTCAGATTTACTCTGCATTGAATCCAGTATCTTTGCTCATTGGTAATAGAATGCTCTTACTTTTTTCAAAGACTTTGAATCCACCCAAGGATCTTTTTAGTATATGATAACGTAACTAAGCTCTGCATCTTGTAGTTGCGGAGTGCATGACAGTGTCGATATGTGCTTCTTATCTCACATAGTTCTCTTCTGGCCTATGATTGGGCAATATTCTGGCGAGTCAAGAGGCGCAGTGCCAATGTGGACGAATGGCGACACTAGGGGAGAGGGGTATCAACTACTACTCGAGTACTGCAGTAAATGAAGACCCTCATGGCATCAACGTTGAGGTCACTCCGGGGACCTTTTCGGCCAGGCTTCACCGCTTTCAAGGTCTTCGACGGTCTTGGCACTGGGGCTGGCGCTTTTGTAGGTTCTTCATATTCGTCCCCTGAAAGACGCATGGGTCATGGGTAGGCCTTGCAATAGAAGACGCTCGAGAAGGGGTATCAAGAAAGAAAGAAGCAAACATGCTCTAGACGCAGCACTAGAGCATCGGCACCCCAGGGAATGCCTCCAGAAGGTCCCGTTCCTGCACAGCGAGCGCATGCACGTGTGCGCAAGTCGCATCTGCCCTGGCAATGCCCCGAACCTGCATGAGTATTTGCCACTGGGCTGTATTCCCAAGATGAAAGCCATTGGCTGAAAATCCTTTCCACCCTACTTAGAGATGCAAGCGGCCAGGTAGGAGGCGTGCAGTGTGGCTGACCGTTCTTTATGATCGTGAGTCTTCGAACCAGAGCAGCACACTGAGGGTTCTCCTGCTCGCGCGCTCGCTGCCGCCCTGCCTTGACTGGGATCAACCGTCGTCTCCCGGTACCGCCCTCCTGAGTCCTGCGTGGTAGTCAATACACTTGGGATATCAGCTTGGACGCCCTCACATCCACTCGCTGAATCTGAATCATGGAAGTGTGGACTTCGCATGTCGCAGCTTGCACGGCCAGCTCTGCGTCCGTCTTTGCCAGCTTTGGGATTTTTGAACGCCCGCTGCCCCATCTTGAGGCCAGCGGACAAGGGCCTGGAGGTGGCCGGCATGCTGTGCTTTGACTCGTCTATTGCGCCGAAATTTGCTGAAGCGAGCCAGGGGCTCTGTTCCTGCCGCACTCTCTGCAAGTGGCCCTCCCTCAGTGGCCACCCACGCTGCCCACCCACGGCACCCCCCGCTCCTGCGCTTCCTTCCCAGTGTGCGCTTCCCCTCCTCAATCCTCTTAAAGCCCGGCGAGTCCCGAGAGGTGCCTTGATGGCCTCTGCCCATACCTGCAGTTGTCCGGTTCGGCCTCGCACTCCCCAGCACCCTTTCCAGCGTGAAGGCTTGCAGCCCAGTCGGTGCTCGTTCGTTGATCTGCTGTTGTGTGGCGGCGGGCCCAGAGGTATTGTCTGTTTGCTGCAGCCTGATTTCCTTTCCTGGGCTTGTTGGAATTGTCTCTGAGCGTCGTCTGGCTGCAACCGGACTGCTCTGAGCGGCCTGTTCAGAGGCAGGGTCCCGACCGCTTGGTAGGATTCATAAGAGGCGGCGTGGGCCAGTTGGTGACTTAGTTATTGCGGACCAGCGCTTACACTTCTGAATTCCAATACCATCTATTAGAAGACGCATCGCAGCAAGCCAATAAATAAGACGAAAAGGATAGGAGGAGATTGCGGGAGGAGTTTACAGCAGGAGTAAGCAACATTGAGGAGCCGAGGGATCCCCTTGGACGCTCGTGACCATGAATCGGAACTCAAGGCCACATGCTCTGGACCTTTACTCTACTCGACAGCTTCGGAGCCGCAACAGCATTGGATCGTTCGACTGTGCACAGAGCGCCAACGGGACGGCTCTCAGCTCGTTCCTGCTGGAGGCGTCTCCCGAGCCGGCCTTCATAGCCCCAGCGGCTGCAACTCAGATAGTTACAAATAACCATATCCGATTTCTTGAGACTTCAGGCGATCAAAATTGCATCAACACCGGCAGTGCGAATGTTCCTGTTACAACAGCTGCCTTACGCTTGCTCAATCAATTCTTGGACTACTTGTTATACTCATTCCTCTCCACAGCAAAATCAACGTCGCTTGCAGCACTGAGACCGGCGGTTACAGCAATTCTAAAGACAAAACTCGGACGTGAAGCTATTTTAGGGGCGGACGAAGAGTTATTTTCGTATCTTGGCGGGCCTGATGGCGATGAGCTGGAAAGACAGGGAAATGAGGCGGAAAGTGGAGAATGGAATTTAGAGCAGACATGGAAAAAGGCTCGAGTCAGGTGCATGGTTTACTCCTCGCTGGGTGATTTAGAGGAAGATGATGAGGCCATCTATTCTCAGAGTGTTCAATTGGGAGGTCATGTTGGAGTCCAACAAAATTGTGGGACTAATGATGTTATATCGCCTGCAGTTGCAATATGGCTAACTGCAATTCTTGAATTTGTCGGGGAACAAACTCTACTCATTGCTGGTCAGGCAACTATCACCCGGTACTCTGCATTACGTGCGGCAGCCAGAACGGCGGAAGAAACCTCAGGCCTTTCGCAGAGCCTCCCAGAACGCCCAATGGTAGAGGAGCTAGACACAGAAAAAGTTGCTCTTAATCTAGCGCTTGGTCGATTGTGGAGACAATGGTGGAAAAATGTTCGGGGTATTGGCACATCTATATCTATCCCTCCATCCGAAAATATGTCGCCTTCCCCGTTAGAAAGGCCCATAAGTACCGCAAGCTCGCAAAGTCAGAATAGCTACGAACAATCAGAAATTGGGATACAAGCTACTTCTCCATCCACCATGTCTGATTCCGTCAAACGGGAAAGCCTCACCGCTATCGCTCCCGAAGCCAGTCCATTGCCGCAAGCAAACGAGACAATAGCTAGAAATGTCCCTGACCTTGTAGAAGACAAGAATTTGGATGAAAAGGGTGACGATGACGATGCAGATGCGAAAAATCCCCTAACCCCGATATGGGAGACTAGCCCCAAAGTAGATGGAGATGATGCTTCAGATATCACGGAATTTGAGGAAACTGCTGATATCGACAATGGACCATGGGTATGTATCCTACCGTGTGAAGTGAGAGAACAGTACTAATTAACACAAACATGCAGCTTATGAGGCCTAGTGATGATCGTCGTCCTCGCAGCTTGATCATGTTCCCGTGGACAATTTCGCCTGAGTTCGAATTTTTATCAACACCTAGGGTTGTGAAGAGGCCACGTTCATTACCGCCTCTTGATACGAGCTTTGTAGATCCCATCCAAGTCACGGAAGCAGAAACCTCAGTGATTTCTGTAGATACAGCTTCAGAGACACCCGTAACCCTCAAACACGCAGAAGACACTCGCTCAAAGATTGACAGCCTTATGGATCGGATCAACATGATCACTTCAGAACAAGCCGAACTTCAAAAGCACCTTGCAGCTCAAAATGACGACTATAGTGCCGGTACGGGGCTCCCCAAAACTGTTGTTGGTGCTATCCAACGTGGTCATGCTGTTACAAATGCCGATGAAACAGACTTCGAAACAGAGATGAGTGATGTGGATGTTGAGGTTGAGGGGGATGAAGATATCGGAGAAGTGGTACAAGGAGAAATTGGCTTCGCAAAAACTTCCAATTACATCTATCCGGTTGCCCGTGAACATATCCAATGCACCACAGTGGCACCAAGCGGAGGATGCTTCAGAAATCGGGATAAAAGAAAATCTAGTGGCAATTCTCCTTTTTCAAGTGTAACATGGAGCAGGAAATCGTCTAATGGGTCTTTGACCCCAGTTGCCGAGGTTGGAGTTGCACCAGATTCAAGACCTCAATGTTCGAACTCAGACTGTAGGGAGATTATTGACGCTACCATTGAATCATCGGTTGAAGAATCATCACCAATCAAAATAGATAAAAAAAGTTATATGGAAGTTTCTACAACAACCCAACTCTCTTTTCTACCTTCTTCTCCTCGGCCTCCATCTCATGCGAAGAAACCATCATATAGCAGCTCCGTCAACTGCTGTGAGAGCCGGAAGGGATCATATTCTCAGCCAATTCCGTACAACCCTCCAAGCACCCCTTCTACCATGTCGGAGCAGTCTGGGAAAATACGTGTCCGAGCCTCATCGAGTGATTTTGGCGATCATGCCAATCTGAGCAGGATAGTTCAACGCCCAATTCATACGTCAGATTCCAAAAACTCCCAGGGCTCCCAGAAGTTGAAGACCTTCATGACGTGGCCTGCAGATAGCTCGAAGAGGAGCGAGCTCGATGATAGTAGCAGTATGCGAAGCGAGAGCTTTGTGCGGAGAATGCGGACTATGGATGATAAGGAAAAGAGTTTTGAAGAGCTTATACAGAGCGGTGGAACTCTCGTTTGTACACTTACGCCTGACGAAATTAGAGACATTGAGGTAATTAGTTTTCATATCCAAATTTAGTCCAGGGCTGATTAAAGAGAATGCAGTCTCCTGAATTGTCACCAGTGCTGAAGCGTACGGACTTGGTAGATTATATTCGTGGCATGAGTTCCAATGGGGTGGAAGCTCCCTGGCCTGCATCAAAGGCTAAATCTCCAACAACCAAGTTACCTACACCTCGCGCGAGGGATGCACGAGTCGATGACACCTCCTCCTCAAGGGATCTTGCACTATTCTTGCGAACCACTGGCCCTCCACAAGGTACAGTTAGCTGCTCAGGGACTGCATCATCGCAGTCCACTGGTCATTCAAAGACTGCAAAGCTCTTAGGATCTGGATCTTCTCTCAAGTCAGCCACACTCCACAACCAGCCTTCATCCCCTACTCTTAGTGTGCCCGCCGTGATGAGCCTACAGAAACCCGAACAGCCTCCAAATACGCAACCTAATAAAAAGCGTTTGGTTGCTCGTGACGCCAGTGGTTCTACTGGAGATAGCACTTCTGCATTGGCAGACTTTTTCAGAACCACCCTGCCACCAGTTAACGGGGAGCAAAGAGTAGAACACAGGATACCCCGCAGTGTCGCACCATTCCGAACGACTATGGACTCCGCACAGTTTGACTTTGTAGCTGATGAATTGCCCAAAGACACGCATGATTCACCTATTGACTCAAAATTTGCGACTCCTAATGCTGCTGAATCATACCAGTCATCTATGACATCTTCGACTGGCCTTCTCAAGAGCCCAGTAAAGAAAAACGAAGACTCTAGCATTCAGAAGATGCCACATGCAAAGCCAAGTCAAAGCCGTGTTGGCCCCGGTCGAAATCAAACACATGCAAGAGATCCCTGTGGTATATATTCGGAGGAAGAGTTTGATATGGACGATAATCTGCCCTTCGTTATTCCGAAAGCCAACAAACACGAGGAGTCATTGGTGGATTTTCTCAGGAATGTTCCGCCCCCTCCTTCCTACAATCAGACCAACGAAGACAAGAAAGTCCCAAAAAAGAGCTCTGCGGCAAATTTGATTACTCGATTTAGTCGCGTTCAGAGCCGCAAAAATTCTATTGCCTCATCTCCAGTAGAGAAACTTCCATACAAGCCCTTAATTGTGGCATGCTCTGATTCTTTCCCTTCAAGCCCTTTGGCTCCATCGCTGCCTCAGTGGCCTCAAGTGGATAATAACAAGCTCCAGCTCTATGCATCGGGAGGCCAGAACAAGCCTGTCGGTGGTGATGCTCTTCACGAATCGTCAAGCAACGTAAGCATGAGCCCACGGTCCCAGCCTCCGAGATCTAGGGCTATGCTACAGCCGCGCGAGGCCGCAGTCCAGCGATCGAGCGGCACAGACAGTTTGGCTGAATTCTTGAGAGAATCTGCTCCGCCAAATATGGGCCCTGCTCCAGAATGGAGATCTCCGACCCAAGATAAGGAAGAGAGTAGTAAGAGTAAGCTCAAGAACATGGCGTTGTTGAGAAAAGGCAAAAGAAAAGAAGTCGCTGGAGTAGTTTAGATCCTGTATTGACAGTGCTGGTAAAAGTCTATGGCAAATCTATTGGGCGGATATTTGGTTATTTCTCTTGCTTCTTCTCTTTAGCTCTTTTGGTGGACTTGGTTGCATTCTCCTTTCTGTAATGTTGCAAAATGTGTATACTACTCGGCTATCCATATTTCTCTCTTATATTCTATTATTATTTTCATGTACATGCTTGATTCTACTCCTTTCCCCAAGAGAACACATCTTTCTCCGATTACCTTCTTCATTTCTACTAGGCCTCTTTGTTTCCTTTGTTCTGCTTCTACTTTATACTTTCTCCATTGAGTTATCGATTGTATATTGGGCTTTTTGGCATGCTAATCTTTCGTTATTATTTCTTCCTGTATGAGCAACTTTTTTACCAGGCTTCAAGTTATTGACCTTTATGCCCTCTCTCCGCGCGCGTTTCGTCTATCCCATTTCGTGTATATTTCCAAGTTTCCACGTACGATTTACTTTCATTCTTTTTGTATGACAGCGCAGTGGTCCAGTTCTCCTTTACTGAAGTTGATGCAAATTGCGACGGTGGTGATTGCTACTTTGGTTTTTCCATTTAATATTGCCCATTCGATATCTTTCTGTTTAGGTACTACGCTCTACCTTCGTATACCTAATTTTAGCGGTAGTAGCGGTATTCAGATTAGAAAAATCCGATCATCTCCATACAATATTTTCTCCATGTTATAAACGGGTTAAACCGGATTGTTTTCGTGTATTTTCGCGAAATAATCTAGTCGGATTTTTAGGACAAATGCATACAATAGCGGTATTCAGATTAGACTGTCTCCATATAAAATGAAATCCGGCCGACAAACCAGTTTATCCGGTCTGTAGTCTAAGTACCCTCTTGTGAAAGTCAGATTTTTTTTTGTCAAATCCGAAACCAGTTTTGGGTAAATATCCACCGGAATTTATGCCCCGGACACTGCAACGACGCCCGCAATATGCATCATATATATGCAGTTGTCGCAGAAATCGGACCGGATTTATTTCGCAAAAAAAACACAAAAGTAACAGATTTATACCTTGAGAGAAACAGATAAATGGATATGGCTGGAGTTTCCGGACTTGATAAAATTTTGAAATCCGGAAAATCAGGCCAGATTTTTCTGATCTGAATACCGCTAATAGAGAGCTTTGGTAACATTCCCCGTAATTTTCCCCGTTGTAATTACAGGGAAAACTGCACACCTTTGTGCACTGGCTGATATTTAATCAAGTCAGATTAATCTGATACCAAGCCCCTAGGTGCCTTCATACTTTGTATAGAATTAATACCTATCGTGAAAAACTGGCTTACAAATTTCCGCCTTGATCCACTTTCACAGACACCAGCAGCACCATTTTCCCCGTAACCTTTATTCACACAATCGCCATGCCTCAAGGATGTCCAAGAGCAACCCCTTCAGCATCTGCCACCGTCAAATAGATATCAAGCTCAGAAAGACACCCTGCCATGGCCAAGTGCTACAAGCGGGGTTATGTGATTTAAAAAAAAAAAAAAAAAAAAAAAAAGCTCAGAAAGACTAGAAGAAAGAGACTGCAAGCTGAACCTGCTTCAGCAAGTCCGAATCATTTTCTCTGCCAATTTATTGGAAAAGCCACTGTGAGTGTAGCAAGTTCTTGGGAGAGAGTACTACAGGCTGCAACTGCTGCCTGTGCAGCTGCGAAATGCTGCAGGTACATGTGCATGGTTAATGGCAGGTGGATTTGTTGCAGTAATTGGTGCAGGGATATTGACGAGGATGATCGGGAAGCGCCTGTCAAACCTCTCATACTTGCAGAATTGCCGTTACGGTCGCAGGTAAATTGCAGAATATATAGCAGGTGCATCTGAATATTTGGAGAATATTTTGATAGCCATACTATATATATATATATTGAATTCAATAATATACAGAGAAAGTATAGCATTCTATCTTTCTCTCTTTCCTCTTACATATTAAAGAATAGTATATATTAAATACTATATAGATATTCTCAACTATTGCTTTCTATACTTTTAAGTAACTATAGAAGAAGAATAGCTAACTTAAATAGTAATAGAATAAGATTACTTTAGATTTCTAGATTTCTATTATTTAAAAGTATTAAAAGTACTAAAATTACTAATATATTCTACTATATATATAATATATCTTACTACAATATACTATTCTATAAGTAGTATTTTATATAATAAATATATTTAGTAGTTTAGTACCTCTAGTACTTTTAAGTATTTTAGTAACTACTTTAAAGTTATAGAAATTTAACTTGAAAGATAGCTTTATTCTATTACTATTTAAATAAACTATTCTTTTTCTATAGTTAATTAAAAGTATAAAGAGAGAGAAAAGAGAATACTATACTTTCTTTGTATATTATTAAATTAGAAAAGGTATATATATAGTGTAGTCATTAAAATATTCTTCAAATATTCAGGCACATCTGCAATATATTCTACAATTTGCCTCATATGGCTAGCAAGTCTAATATTAAAAATATTGTTTGTAGAACTTATATGAGAAGAAGTACTAGAAATCGGTTACTAATAGGTGCTCGGTTACTAATAGGTAAACAACAGTAAGATATCTAATACAATACAGAGAAATTTATGGGAATGTTGCTGAAGCTCTTTTAATGTTGCAAATATAGTACATATTACAAGTTTACACATGACACCGATGCAGTACTCAGGAATAAATCGGGGTGGATTTTTGGACCCAGAACTGGTTTTGGATTTCATAGAAAAAGCCGATTTCAGAAGAGAATAATCAGACTAGTTCGAGACTGTAATTAGATCTCAGAGCAGAGAAACTGGTTTCTCTGCTGGATTTCATTTTTCCTTGGGGACAGTCTAATCTGAATACCGCTACTAGTGTATCTCTCAGCTTACATACAAAGTTTATCCAGATTTATTGCATCGTGGCAAAAAGATCAGGTCATGGGGAAGCGCCTTGCATATCTTTACAGTCTATAATTGCAGCTTGTTGACGATCCCTCATAGATGAGTTACCCAAAGAGTGGATCTTGGCATTGCGGATTACCCTTTTTGGTAACATCGATTAAACTTTCCATTTTTCTTACCAGATCCCTGTGTTCTGTTGATTCAGCTTCCGCAGAACTGTTGATGAGATCTTAGGAATGTTATAATTGTATGTGAATCATGATTTACAATCATCCTTAAGCTGAGGAATGATTAATTCTCTCACATTTTTTTCAGATCATCTGCAAAATTAGCAAAAGAATTTGTTGAATGTGGGAGAGTCCCCAGATGTATTGGCATCTGGCATGGCCATGGCTTCAGAATCCCTTGGAGCGGCGAATAACTTTGCAGGGGTTCTAGACAACTAGTAAAAGACTTTAGCGTGAGTATTTTCTACCAAATGAATTTACAAAGAATTACGAAACTGACTTCATCCCATTCTTCTACTAATACGGTTTATCCGTTAGCACCCAACTGCCAAAATCACAATGTCGGTACGACACATCTTCGGCTCCTCCGAACTCCTCGCCCCCCGCAGAGATACCCCCTCCTGCTGTCATGTCCCAGATAGGTCCTGAAAGAGATCAGCAAAATAAAAAGTCTCGCTTTATCTCGCTTGGGGTTAGAGTAATTCAATGGCCTTCTGTTCATCCATGTTCCTCCTTGCTTCGGGCCGGGTGCTGTGGCCCCGCGCGTCCCGCCTGGTGGACGTGTGAAGAGGTCCTAAAGTGACGGGGGAATTCGAGAGTTGCCCGGATGGAATGAAACCACGGATAGCGGATGAAACCGTACCAGGAGATTTTCAACTTGGTAAGAAACGAACTGAATGGAATTGCGGGCAGGCTTTGAAACAGTTTACTACTCTAGGCTACGTCAGCTACTGCAGAGCAAATGCCAGTACTGCTCAAGCATGAGCAGGCGATTCCATTAGGAAGCTGAAGTCGCCCTACGTAATATATTTTAAGCACGAATTACCACTTCCTAATTCCAGCTACAGTACAGCGCAAGACTCTCGCCATCCACAACTCGCACTGTACAGCAAGAATATTTGAGGACTATCTTCTGCTACCTAGTTCGCTCAGCATTCGATAGGTATGAATTGAGTGAAGCATTTACGCCCATATGGGGGCCACAAATAAAACAAAACAAAACCCGGCACTGACAGGATAAACTGAGCATGCGCCACACCGGTAGCTGCACATTTAGACGTCGATCAATCAAATGCCGATGGTAATTTACAAGATATATCCGTAGCATTCGTATGCATACATATGAGGGTAAATAGTACCTTGGTGCATATTGTATTGCTTGGCGCGGGAAAAGGTAGATATCTGTACTGTATCACTATATTCAGGGTAAAACCTATGATGCATGGTACTGAGCTTGGAGGGTATCATGGTTTGATAGCCCTTCCGCATCTAGACTCCAAGGGGAAGTGTAGGATACCCGCCAGTTAGCCTCTCGGTCAATATATATACTTGCAACATACATTGCTAGGTAAGTAACTTGGTACAACACCACATCGCATATATGACTGAGTATCGGCTCGGAACTACGTTGTCTTTTTTTTTCATTTTTTACATCTCCACTCTTAAATCGTTATTAAGCTTCTGGTTTGGATGTGTGAAATGCTCCTACCCATAGTATCGACTTGCGAAACAAGCAAGTGCACTCACCACCTGCTTACACAAAGTAAAAAACGAAAAAAACAAAAAAGGTATTTTCTATTGATTTTTGCGTACAGAACTATAAACAAACAAACAAACAAACAAACAAAAAAAAAAAAAAAAAAAAAAAAAAAAAAAAAAAAAAAGAAATTGCCACATCAAGAAAGTTCCTCGCTTCATGACAGTTCTGCAATGTCTTCTGAAATTGCCCGTATGCTTCCACTTATACTATTGACGTTGTTTCAATCGACGTTGTGGGTGAACAACAAAATGTTAAATTCGCATATAATATTTCGGGTATCTTGGATGCTTTTTGTGAATAAAATAACAGCATGTAGCTCACCAACTTCAATTGATCCGATGCATACACCGCTGAGTACTTGCGGACGGCCGAAGGGGGTATTGTACTAAGGGCACTATATCTACCTGGAGAAACAAATAATTCATCTCAGGGTAACGTGCCTCAACCAGTTTAGCCCTGCTGAGGATTTCAAATACAGAAAACGTAATAGCATACATACTTACAATACAAATACATAAACATATGTTATTAATAGCCATTGGAGGGGAAAAAAAAAATTCAAGGTTTGGATTTATTACTAATGATATAAGACTCTTGCTCATGGGCGCCGGCAACAGAAAAAAAAAAAAAATCTCCAACTTACGAGAGGGAAAACTCCGAAGACTAAATGAGGGTAACTAGCGGAGCAGAGAAGGTGCGATATATGTTTGGTAAATATATATAGATCTACCATTTTTATACAGTCACGTTACAACGCTGTTCCTGTTCGCAGCGTGCACACTCGGTTTCGGTTCCAAGTCAGTTGGTTCGGTCCAAGTCGGGCTTCTCTGTCGGCGTCATGCCTTTTAGCCAGAAACCGCGTTTCAGTGTCCTTTCTTTTTTTTTTTTAGCTTGGGCGGCAGGTAAACCGAGTTGACACAGGCTTACGGTATATAAAAAGAGGAAACCGAACCACTTTGGAACGATGCGCAGGCTAGATATCCGCGAGATAGGACATCCAGAAAATGTTCGTTAGAAATATGCGTCCCGATGAAAAAAATTACCGTTTTGGCAACTCCAATGGGAGTCAACAAACCTATCATATCTAGTCTGGTTGCACTACCCCTCGTATCTCTCTCTTGTTGTATACCTTACTAGAACCTTTCTTTTTTTCCCTTTTGAATAAACAAAGCTCTATGGAGCTCCAGCGCAACTGCCCAAATACCTATCAGATCCTTATCCTTCCTCCACGCCTTCCTCTGAAATATTTACTTGAGAGTTGGATCCTTCTTTTGCTAGTTCCGATTTTGATCCAGGTTTTTGACTGCATTTATACATTTGTTATGTAGTTATATTTACTAACACGCATTTCCATTGCATCTCTTCTTACATTCATCTCAAGCCAAAGCACGGCCTGTATTATATACATCAATCATAACACTCCAGCCCTCTGATCCCCGAGCCACCCCACAATAACAACTCTCGAGGTGTAACCAAAGCATTATTGCAAACGCACCTCAATGTCCCTACAACATCAAGAGAGATGGAACGAGCGCTTGCCACCAAAACCAGCAAAGCAACAGGGAAAAAAAAAAAAAAAAAAAAAAAAAAAAAGGCCTAGCAAAGGAGGAAGAAAACTTGGCTTCTATCCCCACCCGCAATTTTTGGGTATCTCAGGATTGGTTGGGGGGGGAAGAGCGTAAAAGGTTATACCCTCTCAAGTGAACCTGGAACACGACCATTCCTCGCTTTTGTAGTATAGTATAGCAAAAAAAAGAACATAAACAAAGTAAATCCCATTAGTTGCACGCTACCATACACCCAAAACCCCGAAAAAAACATAGAAAACCGGCAGTGAAAACACAGGAAAAAAACAATAAAAATAAAAATAAAAAAACAAACGATCCTAGAATAAAGAGAAAAGTACGAATTTATGAATTTTATCACATGAATAACATATTGCACATTCAATTCAACCTGCCCGCCCAACCATAGTCTATAACGCCGGTCCTTCGCTCCTGGTGTCATAATGTATCGGCAACCGCGGTACATCCCTCGAACTCTGGGTGCCCGTTGATGGGACAACGTCACTGATCACGCTCTCCGTCCTAACCAGGTCTCTATCCCTCCGCAACGTAGCGGTAGGGGAACGGGTCATATTTGGTAAATCATCGTATTCGTACTGATACTGCATATTGGTTGGTGGATGCACGGGCCCGACGCCCGGTAAATCCTCCATAAAGTTCGAGATCGGGCGTCCACCCATTCCTGGGGGCTGTGCAGCGTATGCTGCCATGAGGTGACAGTCCTCATGCGTGCCAGGTGGTGTTGGTGACCGGACAACTGCACCATCAGACGTTGCTGCCAAGGAATAACTGGAGCCTTCGGATATCTGTTTGGGTGAACCACTGTAGCCCTTTATCTCGTGGATTTTCCGCCGAGAGCGCCGGCGCAAGAAGAAAATAATTGCAATGATGATGACCAAGAGCGAAGTTCCGCCCACAACTACTCCGACTATAATCCCTGTGTTATTGCTTCTACCAGAGACCGAGGGGCTATCTTCAGTATCTTCATCACCTTGTTCCTCAGTGTCCTGGGGTTCCCCAGGTTCCGTAACTATAGAATCATCACCGTCATGAGGTTGCTCAGACTCAGGTCCCGAAGCATCTGTGTTAAAACTGGACAACTGAGTTGGATTCGCGAAAACTTGACTAGTATCTGCTTGAGCTACATAAAACCTTGTGTTCGAGCTCTCCATGACGATATAGGCTGAATGTAAAAATGGACGCCCTAGAATAACTTGACCGTTGTAGCTGCGACTGAAAGCAGGTCTACCTCGAAGTGTATATTCTTTCTCCGTCATATTAATTGTTACACCTTCAAGATCAAAAAGAAATACAGGGCGGTTTCCTTCCTCTGGACTTTCGGGACCAAAATTAATTGTACCATTTTCTCCAACAACAAGCTTAAGAGTAGAACTTTGGAGAGAATCCATCATGTTGGCTGGAAAAGCAATATCAGGGAATGTTGGATCGATTATGACATCTGCATCGCGCAGGAATTCCTCGTCCTCCTTTCCTTCAAGAAATAGGCTGGTGACCTTCAATCTATATTCACCTGTCTCCGAAGTAGTAAAATCCTTGTATCTGGATTTTGCTTGTGCTGGAACAAATCCGCCGATTGTCAGAGACCCTTTGTCCTTTCCGAGGTATAACGCATACCCAAGGTCATCCACCTTTGTATATTCTTTGAGCGCCTTCAAGAATGTTGACCCAGGACCTAATCCCAATACTCCATCCACAGGACCTAAAAGATCGAAACGCGTGTTTGACCAAGCAAACCCCAGGGTAAAGTTCGGTAGTTTCCATTGATCGCCTGCTCCCGGCACAGATTCGAATGTTTCAAACTTCACAAAGTCCCCGCTTACTTCCAATCCACCGAGCGTCTTATATTTAAAGCCTTGAGATACAACGGGAATATCCGGCCCGCGCACTCGGCACCCGTTTTCAATGCAGATATTTGTAGAAGAATTGCTCAACCATGTTTCTTTAGAATCGAGGGAAATCGCAAGATTCACTTTAATTTTGTCTTTCCCAAGTATTACAGGCACAGTAGGGTAGCTCCGGCCATTATCACCTGCTGATAATGCGAGAGAAACTATTTGGCTTCCAACTAGTTGTCCGTTTCCATTTGTTGGCTCCGGCGCTTTCGTTTCGGTGGACGATGGCGGGAGCGAGGGCTTCATAATTGGTGTCCTGTTCCGCGGACCAGCACTTTGCCTTTTCTTTTGCTGGGCGCCATGACAAATTGAAAATATATTCGTAAATAGTATGACTAGTATGCTGAAATGGTGTAATCGCATGGTTGTTGACAAACTTCCTTCGCCAACTATCCTGAACCTTCACTCACAGCGCACAGTTGACGTTGTCAGAACCCAATTGGAGGTGAATTGTCTTCTGCTCTGAAAATCGGGAAAATTACGGCTGAAGGCCGAAAATAATAGTCTGGACACGAGAACAAGGAAAGTCAGCAATGCCGAAAGAGCCTCTCAATGATTGATATTTGTCGATCAACATAAACTTGACGCCATGATACAAAATGTAAAGCTGATGATCGGGATGTGGATTAATTCCAAGAGAAGTCAGGGGGAAATATGTGCCTTGAGAATCCTTTCTGGATGACATAACCTGATTAAAAATAGATCGATGAGAGAGACAATGAGGAGAATCACCAAGAATGAAGTAGGGTACTCGGCTGTGAATCATGTAAAAGCAATGTAGTGCTTATTTGAGGTCGGTACAGGGGGGCAGAGAGGAACGAATTTAATGTAAAGCATTCTTGGGGCAGTGAAGGGAAAGGTCGGCCTATGCGGACAAAGAGAACCTCTGATATCCTTTGAAGTATACTAGCTCCTTCGAGCCTCCTCCGAACAGCAAGGGTATATTTGATGAACAGTGAAAGATGGGGTGTTGGATTGATGGAGAACTGGCAGCGTTTGGGGGGGAGCAGACATTCGGATACTGCTACTTACTTTAGTTCCGCCGCAGCGTCCGAGAAAATCGAGGCTGTTAGCGAAAGCCTGCTTCTCAGGAACTAAATGTGATTAGTTCGGAGGGATGCCAGTCTGACTGGCCTGATGAGCGGGTGCCGATTGATATTTTCGAAGAATATGTGGTAAAATCTGTGGGGTGATGATATCCGCCTGGCTGAGGAAAGAGGCCAAGTTCTCTCTGCAGAGTCGGAGGGGTAGACGAGGATCCGCCTCCAATTCGCATACGCGGACGAACAACTCGTGTCTTTGGCACTGGCGGGATGAGTGCAAGAAACCGTGGCAGTGACGGAGAGGGGGAGGGGAGGAGGGGAGGAGGGGAGGAGGGGGGAGTGCGGGGGAGGCGCTCTGGGGGGGTGCGCTTATGGGCCCATGGATACTCTTGTATGGACATGAAGGGCGTTGACCGGCTCCGCGCCGCTTGCTCTGGCGCTGACTACGATCCTGTACCTACGCAGATGTCAATCGGCGGCGCGCAGGAGCCCGCTGCTCAGGCCTGGATGCCCATGCATCATCCACACAGAAGGCATCTAGCATCCAGTGCGCCGTGATATCCCCAATCCTTGCGCGCTTGCGTCTTCTTCATGTTGCGCTCTGTTATTTTTTTCTTTCCATTGCTTTTCGCATTGCCAGCATGCCGACAGCCCCGCGGGCGCTGGCAAAGGCCGGGAGCTGCTCCGTCTTCGCCTTCTCCTTCTGCCCCGCTGCCTCCCGAGAATGTAGTGCCGCCTTTGAGGTGTGCGTGAGATGTTCCATAAAAAACACGGTGTTGCGTGCTGAGCCCTGGGCCTGCGCCCGGTGAGTTCGACGGTGCTTGCACCCCCCTGCTGAGTTAGCCTGCCCAGGCAAGATTCTGGTAGCATATGATACTGTACACCGCCTGTGTGCGAGACCTTGCAGCTCTAACATCGAGAGGGGAAAGCACTTTCCCTAGCTTCCCCAGCTGCCCCAGCTGCCCCAAACATACAAGTGCCCATCAGCATATTTATCATATCATACGCGCGTGAGTTGACGTTAAGATGCTATGTGTCTATGTATAAGTACCCAGCCAGACCTAGCATCTACTCCGCGAGGTGAAAGAATGCTGCGGGAATGGACATGCATTTGGATTGATCTGCGTTTCCAGGAAGGCTTGGAGCACTTGGGTCGCCTCCGATGATGCTCTGCATATTTTTCCTCACCGCCTGAAGAAGCATTTCAAGAGGCACACACATGTACACTAAGAACTTGCTACCCCAGACAACCGAAAGTGAAGGCGTGGCTTGCAGCGGCCGCACGCCTGATCAAGGCAAGGGCCAGGAACGACCCTCTAAGTTAAACGTCTGGGCCGCGTGGAAAAGGCGTTTGTATGTACGGACCCCTCCGTTTCAATCCGGTTTCAAATGGACCATCATCATCATCATCTCCTCATTGGCTGCACTGGCTCACTAAAAATGACTTGTGCATGGTCTCCACAGCTAGTGGGAAAGTACCTCCAAACTCAAGTTGGCCCTCAAAGTAACATAGAGTGTGGAGACTCGTCTCTCTGACCAAACCTAGAATTTACCCATAATCTCTTCGGGTTTTTTTGGCTGTAGTTTTATTGCTCTAAAGCGCCCCCCCACCGCGATGACGACCACAAGCGTATATAAATTTGGTTTGATATTCTTCACTGTACGAGAACACCATCTGGTTACCGCATCATGTTTCATCCTCGGCTACTACCTTCAATTGGCAACATTTTCCCCTGACTGCTTGCAACTGCGGCAGATAAGGGTCATTATCATGGTGATGCTGAACATGGTCGATCAGTAAACACTGAAGTCATTTTGACAAGGGACACTATGGACCCTGCACAGCCCGCGTATCTAATTTGCGTCTGGGGATTTTCCCGGCGCCTACGAAACAGCGACACTAAGATTCAGTCGTTTGCTTATGCATATGCTACTTTCTCACTTTGCCGAATGGCACTTTAGTAGAGTAGTCTATCTCGATGTCCATTGCTCAGCCCCATCACTTTGCAAGGTTGTCAGGCTGCACTGCTGCAGCCACTTGAGGCGAACCATGTATAGATCTGTGTAACTGGAAAGGTGACAGGCCGGTGCTATTGAAGCTGCTGAATATGGAGGTTTCAGGACATGTCGGAATTGCTGTGATCGCAGAGCATAGGAATTGTCAAATCAGCTTCTGTAAGCTCGGTGCAGCTCATTTATCGATTGTTCATTTCCATATGCATAGGATGACCACAATTTTGATTAACTCTTTGGTTTAGCGGCGACTGTCACGAGAACTCCATCTACAGTCTTTAGCCAAGGGAGGGAATGCGGCACAAGCAGTTGTGACTGGGGCCGGGGCGGTGAGAGAAGTAAGGTTAATATATGTGAAGGTATGTGCAGTCGTAGAGAAGCTCACAAGGTAGGTCATAGACCTCGAACTTGAACTGAATGCAGACTGGTACAGAATAGACGTACCTTCACCATGCAACTCTACCCAACAGGCCCAGTATCCATCCAGGATTACCAAGGGATGAAGTACTTAATTTGACATGCCTGTTAACCAGAGTCGCCTATTTTTGTTTCGTGAGACTATGTCTCGAGGTCATACTGCGTTTATGCGCACGGCCCTCTAAGAGGCTGTGCACAAGACTACAGTATGTGGTGCCAAATCTCGAAGATTGCTGAAGATATAAAAAGTTCTAACTGATGTGGGAACCTTCCCTTTTCTTAATCACACTGATAGTAAGTAAGTGCTCTGAGTGGTCCGATTGTACTGAGGGCTATAACTAGACTAGTGCTAGTATGCCAGTACAAACTTCCCTTTCCCGATCTAGTGCCCACGATATCCCGCTCATCATTTCCTTTTCAAGTACTAGCAATGGTTGAGCCTCAGTATGTATTCTTTTCAAACTGCATCGTACAATGATATCTAGAGTTATTAGTCTGGTTAGCTATTACTCTGGTTGATACGACCTCAAAATAAAGGGAGGAGGTCGACTTGGTCTCATTATCAGACCCTCGCGATCGTTGTATATTTCTATTCTCGAAATCCATTTGCACGGCGAGAATTGTTGCATCTCAGCCCGTATTAATATATCTCCATCCTTCACCTGCACTGTGAGGGTAACAAGCACCACTTACTATTAGCACAACCATAGCACCACAACTATCTCAAACTTTTTGTTATCTGTCTGCATGCAGCATGGGCAAGTTAAAGCTTCTAGCAAAAGCAAAACTACTTAACTTCTTATAGTGTTTTGTGTGCTTGAGGGTTGCATATGTTTTGCTGAGTATGGGTACAAGCCAACTGAATTGTTCCCTTACTCTCAAATTTCTCCTCTATCCAGCTGCATATGTAAGCAGCTGAATCATTATGTAGCACTTAAGATATAAAAATACTATGCTACTTGAGTGGTAACCCCCTTTAGCTCCCAGGAATCTATTTGGAACTCCAATTGATAGTGGTAGCTGCATCTCAGCCCATCCTAACAGAGAGCTTCAAAGATAATCTAAAGACTCTCAAATGGGTCATCTGATCTCAATGCCCGATCGTGAACTGAGTGTATCCAAAGGTGAAGTCGGAATCGTGTAACCGGCCTGGAATTGCTCAGCCCCACTGGCATAAAGGTATGTGCATGACATCTGTAGCTCAATTGGATACGCCTTCATTGTTCTCTTTGAGGTAAAAGGTTTCGGAGTTCTTGTGCATGGATAGCGCCACTTGCAATGCACTAGTCTTACTCTCAAACATTAATTGGCGTTCGATTGGAACAGATATTACAGCTCGTAGGCTTTTTACCTTAAAAGGGAATTGTTACACAGATACAGCAGACACGAATACTGGATGTAGAGTTTATAACTAGCCTGAATTTCATGTAACTCCAGCTATAGTGAAACTCCTTATAGTGAAAGTGAAAGGCTTTTCAGGATTAACTAATTCAGCTACAGGTAAAGTCTACTTGCTATAGTGAAATACTGGAGAGGCGGCCTTAGTACTGCCTTATGTAATAGATATAGCAGAATGGTGATTTTATTTCTAGGTATCTCACTACAAAAGAAAAAGAAAAAGAGTGAGAGTGCTTTCACTAGCACATATGACGCTGGCAGCCAGATCTGTGTGGAGAGGAGAGGGGAGGGGGGAGAGGTGGAGAGATATAGGGGAGCCTCCCTGATGCAGAAGCCAGAAGAACCGTCCGAAAATTTCTGGAATCAGGTTTTAGAAGGGGGTGGAACGGGGATGTGTATTATAGAACTTTCTTTGTTAAGCCTGTCTCCGGGCTTTGAGGGCTTGGCCAGGGACCCTGCCATGGCTTTGGCGCTGCAAGCGGGGTTACGTGATTTAAAAAAAAAAAAGCTAGATCTGTGTGCGTCGCATAAGTATGTTTTTTCAAGCAGACGGACCGTCCGGAGGATTTGCAAGAAGTGTATATGACTGCTTCAATATTATAGACATTGAAGATAATGCCATTGGGTTGCCATCAGAATAAGGAAATAACTTACAAAAGTCTTCTGAAGTCATTTCTCCTGTATGTTGTCCCACTTACTGCCGAGCTTGACATGTCTTCCATTTCTGCAGAGCTGCGCATCCAAAGCGGCGTTGAGGAGGCACACTTGAGATCTATCATACACCGAAAATTTCCGTACTTGACATTTTTTTTTTTCACCCCCCACCTACCTGGCTGTCACCACGTGACTCTTGCTGTAGTGAAAATTGGGTACTTTACATATATTGTGAACAGAACCGGTTGGATTCTTGGCCTTCATTATGGCAAGGGTTGCATCTTCAACTCCAAGGAATCTCGTTTGGAAGCCGGATACTAGCCGGATACCATTATTGAAGATCCACTATGATATGATGGATGTGACTTTTGTCAACACTTTCCACAGACAGCTATTGGCGAAATCACTAAATATTTTTAAGTTACCTCTCCAAGTCTGGCTCGGAGACTCTTCCAGTAAGTACTAAGTAACTAACTGGAACGACTCTAGAGCAACAGAAATCGAATGTTGCTCATATTGATCCTACTGGCTGGAATATTAATGGTAGTGGTTCTTCAAATGATTGTAACAAGGCTATCCTAAGACCGAGAACTTATGCTAGTCTTCTTCGAAGGCTATTGGCTTTAAGTTTTGCTCGATACGAGCTGGTAACGAGTACAGAATTATGACGCTATCTTGCTTTCTTCATGCATGGCAGTCTCCCTGCATGGGGCACAAAGTATAATAAAATGCTTAGAAATGGGACAGTGGTGTCAGCTGTACCGTTCGCGGTCGTCTCTGCATACAGCACTGTGCACTAGCCAGTAAAATATGTATTCGGACAGGGGGTACTAATGCACATTATGCGCTGTGTCCGAATACATAAGGGGTATTCAGACTAGAAATATCCGATCGGATACGTATTCACCCATATGCGGACATGACTTTCCCCTAGTCTGAACGCCCGGTAAAAATCAACGTACGCGAAATCAGGAGTTTTATGGTTGGGGACATCTGTACGCGGAGTAGGGGCGACATTTGGTTCGATGACTAAGCACTCCATTTACATGGGTACATGCCCGATAGTATGCAGCGAGTTTGAAGGTATTCTTCCTCTACTGCTCCATCGTTCTCCCACAGCTCTACCGCTTCTACCACTCTACAACTCCCACTGCCCGCACTGCTGCTACTGCTGCAACTGCTCACACTGCTGCTACTGCTCGCACTACTGTTGCTGCTTCTACCGCCCGATCACACTGCCACACTCTACCTAGCTGTCAACTTGCATATATCTATTGCATTAGTCGCACACAACATAAAACCAAGTAGTAAAGGGGTATTGCATAAGAGATGTACTAGTACATGCTCTATTCCATTTTTAGTTAGCTGCTTTCCATTTTTAGCTAGACTACTATATACTATACTATATTTGGTGATTACTAAAGGGCGACATTTATGACCCCTCTCCATATAAAATTCTTGATCTTTAACTCTATGAAACACTATAACAAAAAATCAAATAAATAGATATCGCTTCGTAACTTTATTCTTCATTGTCTGATCTATCATATTACGACACGAAACTAATTTTATCTAATTATTTTAGTTGCGCTTTAGAGCGTTGAAGTTGGGGTGCAATTTACTCCGCGTACAGATGTCCCCAACCATACCCCGGATATGGGGTCCTCTCTACACGCAAAATTTTGGCGTCATATCCGACAGTTTTTGGGACGTATCTGGTGCTTGGCGTCATACACGTGACAGTTATGATTTTGCGCAGTCTCAAGTAGCGGTACCTCATTAACCACTAGGCAATAAGCCCCTTCAGTATCTCATCCTCCATCTCCTCAACTGTCATTTCAGAGTCCAAATGGCCGTTGTCAAGCTCGTCGTCATATTCCTCCTCCAACCATTTATCTCTTCTGCCGCATCCACTTCTGATTCGTCAGAAGACCCATCATCCTCAGATTCAGAACTTGAAGATGACGAATCATCGCTACTGGAGTTGCTTGACCAATCAGAAGAGTCGCTTTCAGGGTTCATCTCCTCTTCTGCCAATACTTCCCCAAGCGTCTCCTCTAACTCCTCTGCCACCTCTTCCCATCCCTGTTCCACACTCTCAACACTATCCCTGATTACCTCCGCAGTGTGATTTAGCTTCTCTTGTTCATTCCTAGCTTGCTGACCGTTCCAATAACCATTTATCAATTTGCGCTTGTCGCTCACCCGTGGCATGTTGCGTGGCTTTTTGCGTGGGACTTAGGCTCGTGGAACTTCGTGGCTGATGTTATTTGGAAACTGGCTCACGCACTTGTGGACTTAGGAATTTCTAAGTTCAGACGGAGGTAGACTAAAGGGTCATGCAACCAGCCTACTGCAAGCCAAGACCACTGCCTTCATCTGCACGTGGCGCCTACATGTGACTTCATGAGCATATCTACCAGATATGATTTCCCATATTCAATCGGATATGACGGTCCAATATCCGGACATGAGGACCCCATATCTGCCCGTATCCGACCGTATAAGTACGCTTCAAGTAGTCTCCGGACCGGATATGAAAATTCATCGTAGGGCACCGAACACGATTTTCCTATCCGGATTTTTGGGATTTTCATATCTACCATATCCGATCGGATATTTCTAGTCTGAATACCCCTATAATTTACTAGCTAGTACAAGTAGTTGACGCATGAAGTAGTCTGGTTGCAACCAGACAATGCATGAAGGGGCATTACAGACAATCGTCATGAAGTCCTCGCCAGCTGGTATGATCAAACGAATTCACTAAGAGAGCATTACGTCCCCTGAGCGAATAGGGTTTCCGGAAATTGCTTGAGTTAATCGTATCGTCAAATTTGTTGTTCTATTCTAATATTAGCTTGGCGTTCTTATTCTATTGTAGATGAAAATATATCCGGTTTCGCAAAGAGAGACCAGAACATCACGCTGGAATTTGGTTAGGCATGTGTATAACAAATGAAATCATGAGCAGATGGTTTTAAGCTTAGGTTTCAGGTAGGAGACACAGATAGCTTCTGATTTACGAGACTAACAGGATGGTTTATCAGATGATTCGATGATTTTGCTCATTTCTTTCTTGTCTCATTGTGCTTCCGGCTTACCTAGTCTCGTAACCAGACGCTGACTAAACGGAGTTCATGCATGTGCTCCGCTCAGTCAGCGTCTGGTTACGAGACTACGGCTTATCATACCCAGAATCCAATTTAGATACTCCAAACCTAGAATAGCAACAAGGGCTTCCTAGTTGGCAAAAGCAAAAACCTTTGAAATAATACCCATCATAACATTAAAATAGTAACAACACCATCTTGGCATGGTTTCCTAAGAGTAGCGATATACGCCTTCCTAGTTTGGTGAAATTAGCTTCTGTGCTAACCACTACTTCTGTGCATTGAAAGATCTTGGCATCAGCTGCTTGCTAAGTCAGCATTTGCCAACTTCTTTGTGTGTGCCTACATTTAGCGTGTGTGACTGGCTACA